>JBCIKM010036719.1:0-15946 GCA_039654465.1 Melibe viridis
GTAAGACAAAAAGCTTCAGTGAAAGAAAAGAAACAGAAGTAGAAGAGGTACCAAGGACGCCTCCAACCTCAATTCCTTAGTGGACAGACCACAAGACATAAGATAAAAAATGTAACAATGCAGTTTTAGAAACACATAACACCAAAAAGAAATATGCACATAAAGTAAAGCAAGAAATAGAAATGAGTTCATAAAACACTTGCTTAAAAATGCAATTGAAAAGTGTCTTCTTCTACGTTGCTGAGTGTTTCAAGAGAAGTGGGGTTGCAAAAGTAAAACAGTTACCTAGGAGCTTTGAGGAAGAAAGCTGTATTTTGAAGAAGGAAATCGCTGCTAAATCTCAATAACTTCTCCTGCATGAGGAGTAAAGTAAGAGCAGACCCTGGAAAATAGACGATAGATCCCTCTTCACCATCAAACCTCACCCCTCCCTCTCTACCTTCCCTACTTCACTCCCTCCCTCTCTGTCACCTCCTCTCCCTCCCTCCCTCCCTCTTGCCTGTTGTACCTGCATCGGGCAGCTGGTCCAGATTCTTGAGCAGCAAGTAGCACCACACGATGTCCAGGCATAGGATGCCATAGTTGTCCACGCACTGAAGAAGGTCCGAACTGCATTTACTGAAAAAACAAAAAAAAAACCCCCCCAAAATTTCACGATGAAAAAATATATTAGAATATTTGAAATCATAATAATAAAATAAAAAATAACAATAATAATAATAATAAACCTCAAGGGAGTGCTGCTGGTTATATGATAATCTCAACAAAAGAGTGGCAACAGGGTTAGAGAGACAATAAACACTACAAAGACAGCAATGTTTCAACATCAGGTCTTTTATTTAGATTATTTAATAATAATAATAATAATAATGATAATAATAATAATAATAATAATAATAATAATAATAATAATAATAGCTAAATAGATAAAATATGGAGGGATCATTTTAAAAAGCAATCCATTGAGAATTGGAACAATCCAATATCACCGCCTCTAACCCTTCACTTGCACTTACAGATATCATCTCATTGGTTGTGTTTTGAAATGATTAGCCCTGTAGACAAATTCCTTTGGATCATCCCGTAGGGGAAATTTGTCTACGACTTTTGTCCCAAATTAACACTGGAACAACACGTGTGGTTGGCTTGATGGCGTAAGCAGGACTCAAAGCAGTGCCCTTTGGGATGGGAGTCTTAACACCTCATACTGACATTCCTCCCCCCCCCTCCCCCTAGGATTTGAGGTTTTTCAAATCTTGATGAAATGCTCTAAAGCACTTTGAAAAAAAAAAAAAAGTTATTGTGGAAAAAAGCACTTCACAAAGTGACATGTGTTAAGTTAAAAAAAAACTTTTAAAAATAAATTTAACAAGTATACCTGAATTCAGAGTCAGCTTCCAACAGCAACAGCAATGCATGCGACACTTTCTTCTGCTTCAAAGCTGCACGACCTTTCTCGTGCAAGGTCATTGCTAAGGTCAAGGCCTAAATAGAGTTTATAAAATAAGGATTGAGGTCACAGTACATAAAATTGACAAATAACTTCCCTAGCTGTCCTAAGAATTCGCCATACAAAATATTTAAGCTTTTTAAAAAAAGATTTATAACCATTTTAAATATAAGACATGCATGTGAAATTCACACAACAAATGACTCAAGGATCATAGAGGCAACCAAGAAGAAAACGAATAAGTTCATACCACAAACAGCAGAGATGAATAACATTTAAAAATATCATCCTTCAAAAAGCATATCAATGCCACAAAGAGTTGATTTACAAAAAACAAAAATTTCTCAAAACCAATGAACTAAAGGAAAAGCGATCAACGGTACGACTGACCCTCTTCTCCTCCACAGGCAGGCTGATGGGTTTACCAGATTGGTCTGCAATCTGGACATCAAAGTCATCAAAATCTGCACAGAGGAAAACGGCAGCTCAAAATTTAGCAATGTAAAGGACAATTTGTTTGTTATCCTATTTTAATTTGAATTAATGTCTGAACTACCGTTTCTGTAAATCACTGGTAGCGTGCTGTCTCTGTATGTACACATTTCTAGAAATGCTTCTTCTTTTTTTTTTTTTTACGGTCATTGTGGATATAACTAGATTGACTTTGTTTCAATAAACTCCTCTTTAAATTTCTGTCTATGAAGAATAGAGGAGCTGACACTTGACAATGATTGACAATAAACAGAAAATGGTATAGGCACAGTGCTGAGGAGAGTCAAGGCCATAGAAAGAAAGGAAAAAACGGGAAGTCGTCAGAGGAGGAAATCAAACCCAGGACCTGCCATGGCACCAATTGTCTGGCCAGCCAGGACAGCGGGCGCAGCAACTGAGCCATCCGTCATTCCTGTCTCTCTTGGAAATACTTATATTTCTCCTACTATGAATGTTAAACATGGCAGCGCATCCACCTAATCTCTTTCTCTTCTTGGTGTCATCCTTCTTTGACTCATTATCTGCACAACTGCCGCATATGGTCAGCAACCTACTTTTGCCATGTGCTGACTTGCCGTAAAGTGTACTGCTGTTCCCTGCACGGTCACCGTGGGGTCTCCCCTCAACCAATTTTTCACTTGCTTTCCATTATTTCCCTTAAAAACACCACTATCACATGACTATGTGGTATCATACGATTGGTCAGACATTAAAAATCAACGTGGGCTTTGCATCGGGTCAGTTGGTGAGTAATTTTCCACTGAAAACAAAGCCCAACTTGTCCATCCCTCCACGCCCCATGCACTACACCCACAGTTGAAAGATGGTTCGAAATTAGCTCGTGACGTGGGTCTGCACTACTCCCACGGTTTAAGGGTGGCTATTTTTCACCCGTGGCAGTGGGGAGCTCACTACCCTTGCATTATAAGGGTTAATCTATTAGAGCTCCCTTCTTTGGGGGACAAGATGCACAAAAGAAATAATAGTACAATACTCACATCGTATCATAATTCATAATTCCCACACCCTTCCCTAGCTCTGATCACAAGATCATAATTCCAGTTCCTTCCCATTGCTCTGGCCACAAAATCATAATTCCATAAACTTCCCCTTTTCCTGATCTCAAAATCATGATTCCCATACCTTCTCCTTGCCCTAATCACAAAATCATAATCCCCGTACCTTCTCCTTGCCCTGATCACAAACTCATGATTGCCATATCTTCCTTTTGCTATGATCACAAACTCATGATTCCCTCACCTTCCCCTTGCTCTGATCACAAAATCATGATTCCTGTACCTTCCACTTGCTCTGATCACAAAATCATGATTCCCGTACCTTCCCCTTTCCTTGATAACAGTTCTGCTGCTTTGCGAGTTTTTTCAACCATCAGCATTTCTGTCTCCTTCTCGGCCAGTCGGGCTTCTGATGACGTCATACACATGGCCATGATGTCACTGCCATGCTGAAAGATCAAAGGGCAAGGGGCAAGGGCCAAAGGTAAAGTTGACCTTTAAAGGATGACCCCATCCACTGTCTACACCATCCCATTGGGCGTTTATCATGACAAAATAAATCTTTCAAGCCTGCACAGAAACAGCAAAAAGAATCACAAAGGACATCACATGCAGCCTGCTAGGAGTTGTACACTCGGTTCTCATACTGGTGAACAATACCATTCTCATCTCTGCTTCGTACCCACTCAATGGACTTCAGTCTCATTTGGTAACACTGACCTATATGTTACCTTTTTGAGCAACACACCTGCAGATAGTATGAGCAGAATTTGTTTGAAGTATTTTGTTTGTTTATTGGTGGTTTTAGGGCTCTACAACATGCAAGGGTCATAGAGGAGCCCAGGGGAAAATAAGATGATAGAATTCGTTCAAAGAGGGAAAAAATCAAACCACAAACAGCAGAAAGATGATTTACACCAAAGAATATCTCTCTAAACACATTTTAACACAACAGAGAGATGATTTACAATGATAAAAAAATATCGCTCCTGACAAAAAACAATGGCCCGCACTCATGATAGCATAATGGTTTAAGGAGACCCAGCATCATTAAACCCACCTTTGTGTACTCAGTACGTTTAACTTGTGACCCTGCAGTCATGTACCAAAAGGCATGAAATAAGGGACAACCACTAAATTGGAAACAAGACAACAAAAACAAGACATCAGAGAGAAGGGGAAAAAGTACGACGATAGAATCAGTGTAAAAGGTAAGAAACAGAAGTAGAAGTGCCCAGCCGGGACACCCACCAACTACCCGCTGAAGTATTTAAGCATTTGCTGCCAATGTCAAAACACAGCAATGAATATATCATCAACTAAAAATTAAACTTTATTTTCAGAATATAAAGAAGTTAATTAAACAGATAAAAGCAACCTACAGGGACCAATGTGTTAGCTGCTGTGACTCAAAGATTTTGGTGGAACCATGTTTGACGCAAGTGTGTTCATTCAAATTGATATTCAACGTTGTCGTGGAGTCTACTTCACTGACCTTGATTCCTTGACCTTCCAGACTGCTACCTTCCTTCAGAACCTTGCCCTTGCAAATGACCTTGAGTAAATCAGGAGACATGTCATCCTGGGCAGCAGCAATCAAACTCTTCAACTGCGACCCCAAGATGGACAGTCTGCATTCCAACGGGAACGGTCTGCGACTAGCACTAGAGCCCTACATAAACAAAAGAATAGGTGCAATAGTATGAGAAAGAATTTTGTACATTGTGAAGAGTTTGAATAATGAGAAAGTGCAAAGACACACAGATCTCATGTATGCTTTTAACCCTCTACTAAACCTGAGATTAAAATATTTTCAGTGTGATTTCAGTTGATTTTAAAAGTCACATTTGTGGCTCATTGGGCTCAGAGGGTTGACAATCTAACAGAGATAGCTAAATAAAAAACAAAAACAAAACTCCAACTACTTATACCAACAAGGATGGAAGAAATCTAGTTGTAGTGAGGCAGGGAGAGGGGAGGGTGGTATAAAAAAGTGCTCCTGAATTTGTTGAGAAATAAACAAAAACTCTAATTTGGGGCTTTTCAGCAAGATGTGGAAACCATGGTATAGAGCTCTGTCTCATTTTGAGGGCCTGAAAGAGAAAATCCCACATAGTTTTCAGCCTCTCACCTTGAAAGACTTGAGTGTCGTATTTTTATTGTAGCCTTTCAAGTTTGCAATAATAGAATAAGAATGGTCTGGCCAAAGCTTTTATCTAAGACAGGTATCTGTCTTTTATTGCACAGCAATTAAACCTTACACCAAAAGGTACTAAAGGTAAAGATAAGGAAAGAAATTACGAGTTTTCTGTCTTAATACAAATTAAAAATAATGGTATTTTTTTTAAAGTGGGGACGGGAGAGGTTGTGAATTTTTACCAGTTTTGGAGCCAAAAACATAGCAATAGCAGACCCCCCTCCCCCTTCCCAAAAAGAAAAAAAATCCCAACAAGCAACAAAAAATTACAAAACAAAACAACCCAAAACAACAAAAGAAGAAACACCCCCCCCCCCAAAGAACAAATAAGAATAAACCCCCCAAAAAAACAAAACAAGAAAAAAAACAACCCTGCCCAAAACCAAACACATTGCACAAAAATACAAAAAACTCCCCAAAAAACCAAACCCAAAACTAAAAAACATTTTGGCTAAAACGATGCATCTCCCATTCAGATTCATGCTGGCATCATTGCTACTTACCTCTGATGGGAGAGGACACGTAATCCTCACTCTGAGTGTTGCCAGGCCTTCGCTGTTAAACTTGTCCCGTTCTGCCAATTTAGACAGAGCGTGCAATCTGAGTTCTTCTAGCAGATGTGCAACTTCCACTGGATCCAGGTTAAAACCACTGCTGTAGGTTTTGATCAGTTCCTACAAACAGAACAAAAAAAAAAGATTTTGAAAATTAATCCAATGATCAAGTGTCGAATGAGACAAAAGCCTTTATAAAACTATAAACAAAAAAAATTAAAACATAACAAACACGAAACACAACATGCAGAAAACTTCATGAACAGCTTTTTATGATGAAATACTCTTTGCCCTGTGAATCATGCTCTTGTTTTTTTTTTCAAAAAAAAAAACAACCCCCTCCCCCCCCCCCCCAAAAAAAAAAAAAAAAAAAATCAAAAAAAAAAAATCAGACTCATTTGAAACCATGATGGATCAAAACATTAAACAACATATTTTTGCTTCATTTCATTCATCCAGGAGTACCAATGGCTTTGATAAAAACTACAATGACAAAACTAACAAAAGGAAAGTCCATATGACTCAAGGCACCTAAATGGTCTGAAATAAGAGAAAAAAAACCCCAACTCACCACAGGTTCAATCCCTTTTTCTTTGTCTTCAGTTGTGAAAGGTGGAAGCCATAACTTGACTTTTTCCTCATTTAAACGATCTCTGATTTTCTTCAACTTCAAGTCTTTGCCAATGTTTTCCATTGTTAATGGTTGTTCAATTCAACTCAGATCATGTAAATTTTGAAGAGCTTGTAGAGAAAGGTTTGTGATCTGTTGGGAAAAAAACCCAGGCATTTTGCTTTTCATGTTGAAAACATTGCATTTAACTTCCGCTTAGATATGTTTGTAAGAATAACTGTATTGACCTTTTTATTTTTTTTTATTTTGCTGTAATTATATTTTCTTTTAAAGAAACACACATTTGGATCAAGGGAGACAAGATTAAACAAAAATTACTACTCTCGCTTTACAAGTCATTTGTCAGACCAGTCTTGACCTACAACTGCTGGACTTAGTCATTGATCAAACACGATGAGAGACAACTCGGCAGTTTACATCGTAAACAATTCCAGTATGTATTGGGCATCCATTATCTGACCAAGATGTGGAACAAACCCCTCTACAAAAAATGTGAGGAAAGACCAATATCCCTTTTCATCCTAGAGAGGAGATGGCAACTCTTGGGACATTTACTGCTTCGGGACAGCGAGATCCCTGCCAACAAAGCAATGTCATTTTATTTTGCTAACTCCAGTAAGAGTCACAGAGGCCGTCCAAGAATGATATTGCCATTTGTGCTCAACAGGGACTTGTGGAGGTCAGATGAAAGCCTCCAACTGGGATCAACAGACAACCTCAAGTGGTTCTAGGAACTGGCCCAGGACAGGGACAAATGGGGGGAGCAAGTGGCTGAGATACTAAAGCTGCCGAGGTGTCCTTGTTGGATGACTCAGATTCAGAAGGCTAATTCATTCATTCTCTTTATTTAGTACTTACTAAAGGGCATTTAAAGACTAATGTATACCATGCCCTTAACTTTTTATATTGAAGGGAATGGACAACTTCAAAAGCGACTCTTAGTCTATATGATAATGTTGAAAGATCACATTGGGAAAAAGCAATGACTTAAATTTTCAAGCCCATTTTCATGGTACAGATAGATATTTTCCTGGCAAATGAGTGTTTTGAGCAAATTGATAACCCACAATATCTGGAGGTCTCTTTGTGCTTGGATTGTTCATGGACTTATCCCCATTCAAGATAATTTGCTGAATAATACCTGTTGCAATGCATTTCTTGAAAAACAAAGACTTACCCTCTTACACTAAAAATCAAAAGCGATCAAACTACATTTTTCACACTTATTTTACATTTCTCTCTTTTTTCACATTTAAAGCTATGAAGCATTCAAGCTGAAGGGTTCATTGAGAGCAAAGTAATGAATAAGTACAATCAAATCTCAAGCTTTCATAAAGGCAAGAATAGCGCTGTAATCGATATTCAAGCCACTTTGCTGCTATTGTCATCATCACAGGGCTAACTAAAATGTAGTAAGCCCTGCATCATCATCATCATCATCAGTATTATTATCATTATTATTATTATGATTACTAAATTATTATAAGGTTCTTCTTTACCTGAATCTAACTCAAAGTCTTCAGTTAAGACAACTGATATATAGGTTCTTGCGATTTCTACTCCTTGAAACCTTGAATTTAATCTGCAGCAAATCTTTACCTCTTTTAATTTAACACGCATTTAAATTGGTGTATGCTGTCAAACTGACGAAGCATCAAAACTGTCTACTCATGGCTTCTAGTCCAATTTTCCGCTGAGAGAATCCAGAAAGGATATAGCCTTTAAAAATATGAAAATACCAAGTGTTAAAACCAGCGAGGGATATCTAGATAAAACTCTGTACCTATAACACAAACAAAAAGAAAATGTAGGATAGGAAAGATGAACTCACTTTGTAAACACAGTTCAGAGCCTCAGTTGTCGTGACCAGATGCAATGTTTTGTTTTGAAACTCTCCTCCTGTCGGCTCTCACTGGACAACTTCCCGTTTCGACGAATGACGAAGATTTACAAGGTTCTATAAATAAACATCAAAATTTCCCACAGCAAGATAATAGTCGACTACACATATAGATTTGTAACTACGTAGTACCCTATGTTTAGTACTGAGTACTTCCACATTGAATGATTGAAAACTCTAAGATATTAGGTATTTTGTTAGGTAGTAAATTAATTTAGTTTTTATTCCTCTTTTCCTTCTCCCATTAAACTGAGAGACTCAGCTTGGACGAATCTTACTTTGCATTATAGGAAATGATTGAGACATTGGAATTTTGCTCGAACAGGAAAAGGTTCTCTCTGGGGTCTTCCAAGGTTCATTGTCCATCTCTTTTAGGAATGAGAGGTCGATGCTATGTAACCAAGGACCAGTGAAACTGCGCCAGATTTGTGCCAATGAATAGAAAACTTGAATTTTCTAGGTAACAAAAAACCTGTTGTAGTCTACCACTGTTACACTTTACGCTTTTTTTTTTTACGGATATCGCTCAGATGGGAAAACTATGTAATGAAAAGATGGCTTAGCATTCGCATGCAAATGTTCAATAAAAAAACACTCATGGTCATAAAGTAATTCGGCTGAAAGGACTTTTTGCTTGTCAAAGTGGATTTCCTGGACCCTTGGAATCTTAGAGACGAGGCAAGAAATCAAGTATGTATCGAGTTCGTGTAATTACTCGTTGAAGTCAGCTCGAGCAGTCAGCAGAGGAGGGAGACAATCTGACAAAACATGGCTGCGTCCATCGGCCTTCGAGTGTTTAAACCCTTCTGTATGCCCTTGAGCACGAACGTTTGCAGGGCGTCAACTCCCCGGCTGCAGTTTAGCCATATTTCTGTGAAAAAAGCAGCAGTTTTCAACAGTGAACTCAGCTTAAACAGGTTACCTGTATTGAACAAAACACTTGACCCCAAAAATACCATTTTTTTGGGTCCCTGTTTGGTAGAATTCAGCAGATGATGTTTATAACGCATTGCGCCAATTCATATTTCATATAATCAATTCAACATTGAATTTTACATTGAAAGAAAAGAACAAAAATGTGATAAGTAAAGCAATTTAATAAGAAAAAAAGAAGAAGATCAAAGCAAGCATTCACGACTAGAAAAACATTAGTAACCTTACACCTCACTTCTGCCCTGGTATCTGTTCAGATAAGTTGGTCTGCCTTTGAGGTCGTCAGCTGATCTAAAAGTCTTCGGGCTTGCCGCGGGCTACTTGCCCATACTGTTACTTGCATTTCATAACGTGTATATGACTTAAAAGGCATTCCAGGATCCAAAAGGCATCTCAAAAAGTTGAATTAATTGATGACAAAATCAAGCGCTGTTTTTGTTAGCAGCTTCCCATGAATGATGGAACCCCATACCTTATTAGTAAACGTACCTTTGTGATAATATATCAAATTTTTAGTCATTATTTTCATTCAAGTTTATCTGGATTGAAAAAACAAACAAACCAGAAGTGTTTTCAAATCTTATCATTAGAAATGCTCTTTGGTAAATTGGATCATTGGTCTTTATCAATGAGCAGATCACACCAAGGCAACAGCAACTATAATTTGGCTTAAGATCGAATAATGCCCATTATATCAATTATGCCACGCAAGACTAGGGCACAGTGGACGGATCCTCTGTCTGTCTTCATTTCTTGTGATCCAGAGTTCTTCCCGGATCCTTCGAGTTGGGTCCTGACACTGCTTAGGTGGTATGAAGGGATATGGATAACAAAACACAACAAATGATTGGCATTAAACTTGTCAATCAACATATTTCATCTGTGGCGGGCACTTCTACTTTTGACGCTTATCTTTTCTCTGAAGCTGCCTTCTTACTTTCTCCGATTTCTCCTGTCTTTGTTGCCTTGTCAGAGTTTCAGTGGGCATCCTACATTTAATATAACACCTATAACTATAAAAGTTAAAAACGTTAGGGTCTCAATTTAGATATACTGAGTACTTCTGTTCAAAGAAAGATTTTATAGATTTTGTGTCTTCCTGAACCATATGCTGTATGAGTGGTGACATTCATTGGTTTTCTGGTGTTTTGTTAGGGTTTGTTTATGAGAGATGCTTGTCATTGTGAATCATTCATACACCTTTGTGGGCAATATTTGTGTTTTTGAGAGATGATATTTATTTTTCAATGTTAATCATCTGTCCATCGTTTGTGGTTTAAACATGTTCACTGCATTCCTTAATTTGTCTCTTATTTTATTTTAAAGTTTTATTTATTCATTCATTTTTTTCAGAAGATTCAAATCTCATAAGAAGGAGGAGGACAGAGTTCTGCCTCCCATCAAAGTCAAACGCTACTTTTACAACCGGCTTATCACCTTTATCACAACTTCCGTCAATCGTATGGAAAAAACAGTTCCCAAGCCATTTCAAGTCTATCGTACTTTTAGATCAGGTAAGGAGGTTATTATTGTGTCTTGGAATATCCCATGTTATACCCAAAAATTTTAAAAATTAATACAATTCCAAATTGAGTGGGCTGTGTTAGAATATTTTTAAAGTATTAAAGACACATGTAATCAAAATTTGTCTCAGTTTTAATAATTTATTTGTTAAAAAGCATGCAAAATTTCACAGTGAATCAGCCATACTATTTACTGCTATAGAACAAACAAAAGCTGTAGTGAACTCGTAAAAACATGAAATGAAGTTTACAATCACCCTCAAATCAGGTGACCATCATAAACCATCAATATTTTTTTAGCCTTAATTTGCACAGATGGCATGTTCAATCCTACAACTTAAAAAATGCAGGTATTTTTTAGCAAATACTCAACCCTGTCGTTCGTGTGGAATGGAGCGTGAGGTGACAAACATTGCTTTATTGCTCAAATTTCCGGGGCAAAAAATTTGCTTCCAGCCCCCCCCTCCCCCTTCCAACTTAGATGTAAAGGGGTTGCCAGTGGTGGAGAACAGCATCAATGTCATGCTGCAAAGTCTTGTCCAAGGTGTTTTTTGAAGCTTTTGTTGGCAAGAGAGGCAGGAATGGTTTGTTGATATGAAAACAAAGACTATAATATTATATACGCTATTAAAGAGCCATCAGTGCCTATGATATTATGACTGCTGTCACATTGGAAATTAGTTCTTTGAGTAAGATAAGTCATATATTAAAAAACAACTGGACTTTTTTGTTATGTTCCAGAAAGTGTATTCTGCCTCTCCAGTGTAAAATTTTCTAACGTCTCTTGTTTCATAGAGATGAGATCAAAGTACGGCTGATGAGTGTTGGCTCTTCCATCTTGTGTCTCCAGGTCTGTCTCTTTTCATGTCGGACACCAAACGCTTCTACGAGATCAGCTCCAGGCTATGGGGAGGTGAAAGCTTAAGCCATTTCACTCGGAGGGAGCTAGAATTATACAGAACAGTAAGAGTTTCCTCTTTTCTTCCATTGCCTCATCATGCATTGTTTGTATTAAAATTCAAATGAGAATAAATGAGTTGTTTTTTTTTAACTCTATTTATTCATTCAGTTCTTGAAAAGTTTTGCTCTAGATGTTGAATGATGTTGAAATGATTAAGTTGCCTGGTAGAGGTGAACTGCGAGAGTCCAAAAAGTGTGATTTGTTAATACATCCATGGCTCTTTTTGGTACCGTATGATCCTATTTGCCAAAATATGCAGAGTATAGTGGATGAAAATGTTTGAATTGAAAGTGAAAGGGATGCATTGTCTGGAGTAGATATTGATATTGATATTTTGTCCAACATTCATATCATTTGATGAGTCTTTTCTAGTGATTCTTAAAACTATATAAAAAAAATAACAACAATATTTTAAATAGCAATTGTGTCTTATTTGTGCTTAAGTTTTGAGAGGCAATAATACCTCTATGAAATCATGGACAGCATACTTAGTCAAACATTATAAAAGCGATGATTGTAAACAAGGATATTTTGACTGATTGTTTTGATGATAACATGTATTTTTTAAAAGTGTTTTAGAAAGAAAAGTCTCTGCAAAACATGAACAATCTGTTGTTTTTCTTTTTTAATTAAAAAAGAACAACTTTTTTTTGGGTCTGCTGTTTTCTAAAATCTTTTTACCAGGAAGAGATGTGAGATTGTTAAAACATAATTTATCTCTAAACTTTGCCCTCAGTTTTCGTCAGATCTTCCAAAAATTGGTGTGTTGCTGATCATAGCCTTCGCTCCCGGAGGAGTCCTGGTCTTCCCTCTTGCGTGAGTCACAACATAGATTATTAAAATCTTACTGGTTTTTTTTACTTCTCATTGTTAAAATGTAATCTTTGCTAGTGATTTTTGTTTGTTTGTTTGGTTTTATTTATTTATTTTTTTTGGCGGGGGGCGGGGGGAGGTTGAGTACCATAGAGTACCAATATTTCTACCGCTGCATTCTTCAAGCTGTTCTACAATACCAAACAATATGCCATGAAGTGTAAGTTGGACAAAAAACTGCAACTCACATTGCAATTATATTACTATTAGAACCTTTCCTGCCCCCATTTGAAAGCTTATATTCAAGATGTAAGGAGAAAATAGTAGGAAACTCAATTCCCAGCAAGAAATGTATACTTTTGCCTAGGGTACTCTTCGAATTCTTCCTTAATATCACAAAATGAGTAATGAAGTGTAAGTTGAACAAAACAACTCGCCTTGCAAAACGTATGGATATGGATGAAATTAAAAACAGACTAATATCATCGGCCGCACAACTGACTGGGTTGTTTTCAGCCATCATTGAATGACAATGGCCTGTTTATTTACTATCCATTTCACTTTCACTTTGGATAGTAATCAAACTTTTATTGAGGAATATTGATACCATTTAAGTACAAGTGTTCGGTTGTGTGTCTAGAGGTCCGAGTAGTTTCACTTGCATTTTGTGCTTCTCGCACCTGTATCAAATACGGCCATTCAAATCGGCCTGACCCGACAGCATAAAACTTGGAAGAAGGAAGAAGGCACCGAGAGGTCAAATGTGGAAAAAACCAACACAAATCCATGTTTATGTCGCAAGGCATTAGGCTTATAAACAAAGTAATTTCAGTGTGAAGTAGAGTGATTGGTGAATTTTTGCATGATCTATAATTTTATACTTTTTAAAAATACCTTTATTAACATTGACATTTTACTTACCACACATTCCTTTTTTTTATCCAAATGTCTTTACACAATGTCTTTTTCTTTCCTTGTATTAAAATTGCTTTTTTAAAACTTTTGTTTCTGCATGCGACTACTGATATAAAAATCACTTTTGAATTGCCTGAAAGAGGACAATAAAGATTCATCATCATCATTATTATTATTATTATTATTATTATTATTATCATGTCTTCTCAATTTTGTAATTCAAAATGTCTCTCTTCTTTTTATTTAAGGGGAAGATTTTTTTTAGGGAGGAAGTAGGTAGGACGGGCAATATATAAATGTGGACGTTTAAATTGTATTTTGGAAATTGTATTTTGCAAGTGCCTTTTTGCTCAGGTATTTTATTGTATTAGCTTGGTTTTTTATATTTCTGCTTACTCTTCTTATCAAAATACCAACCAACAGGTACATGTTTCCTCGCTACTTCCTGTCATCCCATTTCTGGTCAAAGCAACAAAGGAAAGATTTTATGGAGTTGGATTTGAGGGCACAAGTCAAGCACTACCCAGGGGTGCTGAAAAACGTGTATGCAAATTCCAAAAAGTCGCCTGAAAAGGAGTTAATTAAAAAGGCTGTGAACAAGGTAGTTTTCAGTTACGTTTTTCAGTGTAGATATTTTGAATGGAAAAATTATAATGAAATATTATGCAGTTTTTAGGGTTTAGTTTATTTACTATTATTCTTTTCTATCCTAAGAAAGAATTTTTTAATCTAAGTCTTTGACAAGTTTGATATATTATAAAAATATTTTCCAGGTTCATGCGAAAAAAATCTCACAAAGTTCACGGTTTTTGTTTTAAAAAATGTAGAAAAACTCACGAATTTAGGGTTTAAAGATTCTTTTCTAATTTTGTCTCATTTTATTTTCAACAGCTAGACATCTCGGTGAACCTGTCCCAGAAAGATTTCGTTTCCCTGAAGCCATTGTTTGCCCAGCCTCCCTACAGTCTGAATGCAATCTCTCTGAATTACAGGGTAGGAGTAGTAGTGTAAATCAACCACGGAGCCTAGTTTGTATTATCGCTTCTCTCGCTTCTGTAATTTTGTTTTGTTTATGTCTCTAATAGGCTGTAATCGCTACCATGCAGGATTATCTCACCTAGAGTGGAAAAGCATGAGGAGAAGGGGACGCGGAGGCATGGGTGTCAGATCTCTGGCATATGCCGGAATTTCCAGCATGACAAGGCTAAAGGATACACTTTTCCGGCATGGCGTGGGTGTGCCCCCCACCGGATTGAGAAACACGTCGGTTGCAGGAGCGTGTTTAAAAAAAAAAGAAAGAAAATTGCTGGACTGCTACTGCTCCATTATCATATTTTGCGCGTATTGTGAGCCCATCATTAAACAGTGTGCCCCAAGTCATGTTAACAGTAACGGTTGTCTGCCTTGCTACTACTGGAATCAGGTACGCAAAAGTTAATAACCACATGCGTAATATACCTAAATCTGAAATGAACATTTCTAGTCCTTATCTCTACAATTTTCACAACCGCACGCGTCGCCCTTAAGGAAGAAAAAAAATAAATAGAGATTACAATGTCAAATGTGTCCTGGCCGGTGGGTTTTGTTTTTGCCGGTTTGCCGCTGTTCCCGATGGATTTTTCTTTATTTATTTCCCTTGTGATTACTTTCCCCCCCCTTCCCCCCCCATCCCCAAAATGACTCGCTTTTCTGTTGCCAGTCAGTCTGGACAGCCCTGGTGCTGTTCACATTTTGTTATGCATGTTGCTGCAATACTTCAATCTTTATTCAACTTCGTTGTTTTACCTTAGCTTCCTTGCGCCACATTGTGAAGCATATAATATAAATCAATAAAAAGAGAATACCAGAAACAGAATGCCACTTTTTGAGGGGGACAGTGTGCCGCTGTCTAGCAAAAACTGGAGACGCTGGCTTTTTTTTCACAACTACATACTACACACTTGTGTCCTATTGTTTGTGTTTTCTCCTAAAAGCATAGCGAAGGAACTGCAATTGTTTTTATTCCATCACTTCTGAGAAGAGAGATTGGCTATTGGGTCGGTTGTTGGATTTTGTAACGGGAGGGGTGGGGCGGAAGTAGCTGATAAAGAGAACGAGAGTAAGGGAAAGGAAAGGGAGAGAGAGAGATAGTACGGAAAAGTCAGAAGGATGAGGAAGAGTAAATTATTGTCAGAGAAGATTAAAGCTGTAGAGAGGGGGGATCAAGAGATAAAGATGGGGCGGGGATGAGAGAGAGAGAGAGAGATGAGGCGGGAATGAGTGAGAGAGATGGGGGTGGGGGGAGATTGAGAGAAAACAATATGAGAGAGTCGAGAGTCAAGATAGAGAGAAGGGAGGGGGGGGGGGGGGAATAGTCCCTCCCTTGGGGTCAATGACCGGTTAGGGACACCAATGAAATAACGGCATCTGCATTTTTTGTTTTTCGGTTAAAGGCAGGGAATATTATGATGATTAGCATGGCAGGCCATTGACCACGTGGAGTGTATGGTTCTCTCTCTCTCTCTCTCTCTCTCTCTCTCTCTCTCTCTCTCTCTCTCTCTCTCTCTCTCTCTCTCTCTCTC
>JBCIKM010036830.1:0-15945 GCA_039654465.1 Melibe viridis
AAACGGAAGTGATTCTTTTATATGAATGAAGTGTTTCTGTATACATTCATATTAAGATAGTTGCACACATCATTACACTCGGTACATGTCTCTGTCAGGGATTCGGGTAGCATCATCATCATCATCATCTTTTTTTTGTTGTTGTTGTTGTTGTTTAGATGGCATACTCTACGATCACTCTCTACGCTCCCTGTCGTATTTCAAATCCGGATCCGGAAAGGAAGGGGCAGTGAAGACTCTTTTCCACATTGTTGCATGGTTGACAAACAGGTTCATGCAGAACAGCTGTCCTTTCTTCTTGTATTTATATATACTTTCATTGTTTTATGAAACTACAGCGGTTCAACAGTATGGATGCGATTATTATTGTGTGTGTGTGTGTGTGTGTGTGTGTGTGTGTGTGTGCTTTTGCGGGGCTTGTTTTATAATGATGTTATATTTTTTGTTTTTTTGGTTCGTAAGGGTTTTTGTTTGTTTAGGAGGGGGGATCAGCTGGTATGTACTGGGTGTACAACCAAATGTCAGCCATCCAGTGTCATTAAGGATTCATCCCTGTCTGGCTGGTGAGGACAACTCCCTGGGGACTCCACTCAAATTGCCCCACACTCAGGCAAACACATGATCACTCTCTCCTCCCAGACTCCCAGTGAGAAAGACACTTTAAAAACAGCACGACTTACTCCTAAAACAGAACAGGCAAACGAAAAAAAAAACCGAACAAACAACGAAAAAGACAAGAGATGGTGAAAAGAAACCCAACACAATTTCTTCACTTGTGAGTTTGTATCAATATGAAGAAATTCGAAGGTAAAGACAATTCTGTGGAAGGGTCTGGAGTAGATTTGAGTTGTATTCATTTCTGGTCATTGCAGAATCCTTTCACTTTGAAGCTGCACTTGTTGTTATCCTGGCAGGGGTTTTGGAGGTGATAGGTTTATTGGAGGTTTTAGGGCCCCATAACACACGAGGCTCATAGAGGAGAGGTGACAAGGATATCCCTCATCACACAAACTATTCTGAATCCTCGGAAACCACGGTTACACAGTTTAGAAGGTTGGATGGATTGTCCGGCATCCTTGATTTCATTCCCCTTTCTTTTATGGCACGACAGATGGATAATTTACGGGTCAATTGTTTTCTGTTGTTTTTAAAGGGAGGAGAGAGGGGAGGCAGAGGTGAGGGAGCGGGGAGGGAGAGGGGAGAGGGGAGACAGAATGAAACACAAACACTACATTATACGGGTTGGTGTTATGCTGATGAAATATGAAGGCAGGAGTTTCTGAATAATAAAAGTAAAGTGATACCCTTTTTTAACACAGCTTGATTCTAAGAAGAAGAAAAGGTAACACTTTCATCACTTCATTGGGTTTTTTTTTCAGTCAACTCGAATTTTTATTCACTTACTTGCGTTTGCGGTGACCAACTTATAATTTGTTTCAGACATTCATTGATAGAACAAAAATCTATGGGCAAAGAAAATCCACCCACCAGCCGCCAAAACAAACTTAGAGGTATTTTGTTAGGGACATATCTGATGCATTTCCCTCCATGGCAGACTTCATACAAAGCTGGTAGGAAGTCAATAAACACTTCAGAGAAATTTTTTAAGACTTAAATTTTATTTCTTTTGATGTTATAAGGCTAAATCTTTTTACACGACTTAAAACACAGCAATCAAATGAACAAAAGCAGCTATTCAAAAGTTAACATACCGTAGTACAAGCACCCACAGGCACCAGTCAATATGCATCCATCCAGACATGCATAACATATGTACACACGTGACAGTGACAGAGCAATCTGTCTCACACAACAGCTGCCAGGCAGATGAACAGTGGTCAGGCAGACATCTGACTTCTGCCAGGAATATCCCTTCTAACTTTCAACATAATCCACAGAATCCTGACATTTTCTCTTAAAAAAAACATCAAAGGCAATGTTTAGACGTATGTAATATGACAAAGAAAGTTTCTTTTAAAAGGTAAGCTTGCATTATTTTACAAAATGGGGCAAAATTGAACAGGAGGAATAAATCAAGGCACTGGCCCCATGACAAAACAAAGCAAAGGCCTTGGAGTGGAGAATGGGTCCATTTCCATTAGCATTACATGCCCATGTGTGCTCTACCCTAATAATAAGCTGTGCTCTTGGGTTGAAATTTCAAGTCCTTCTGGACGCTTGACTTTCTGAACCTACAGGATTCTGTGACATATTCTGAGATGAAATATTCCAAACAGAAAGTCTCATTTACGCCCTTCTGTTCTGACCACCATGCAAACTCCAACCATTCATTTATTCATTCGTTCATTCATTCATTCATTCATTCATATCTATGTATATGCTTCAAGTCACACTTTGCCACCAGCACTAGTGTCTCCACAAAATTACAATAAAAACAGACAATGATTGCACAATTTTGATTGAATAACGATTTAATTAATAAGCCAGCGCTCATCATTTGCTTGTTTGTTTGATTGGTCAGAGGTGGTTTTAGGGCACAACGACACACATGGGTCAGACGGCCGCTGAGAGGAAAGCAAGATGATAGATGAGTTAAAAGAGTGGGTAGGCTTTTATTATGCCAGAGGCAGTTTCACATAGAGATGATTAACAGAGGGGGAGGGGGGGGGGGAAGAGTATCACCTCTCACAGACAATTTACTGAGAGATGATTTGCAAGTAAAACAATATCACCTCCCATCAGTTAACCACATCATGACTAGAAAGGAAAGGAGGACAACTTTTAACACAGTTGCTGAGCTGGAAAAGTCAAAACGAGGGTAATTCTGGAGGTCAAATGAATAACAGTCACAGCGGCAGATGGATTAGACCAATTCATAGAGATGCCACGGTCTCTGCCCACCCAAACACATCCAAGACATGAATAAAAATATTTTGAACCTAATGAGGAATCACATTCCACAGTGAGTTTGATTAGAGTCAATTGGACAGTCTATTACTGTTTCACTCTTACTTACGCTCTCATTAACCCCGTGGTTATAGCCTACACTCATCCAAGCATACATTGAACAAATTGATCTATCTAACTTGGATCGGTAAAATGTCTACTAGAGAGCTAAATGTTGAGTAGAGATATGTACCTGGATTGTACGTCTGAGCCCAGGCACACACCATTGATGAGGTGGTGTTGTTTGCTTTCTTCATATTTTATGGGGTTTTGGGTTTTTTTTTTTAAGCAATTGATGAAGGCCACACTTTGTAGGACAGGTGATGGGTTTGTAGGATGGCAGGAGGACGATGCCAAAATAGGAATGTTCTTTGAGGTGCTCGACAACCTGGTTTTGAGAATTGAAGCACACAACCTTTCTTTTTTGGATCTTTCAAGTCACATTGAATATCAAAAAATAGCTCAAGCCACTGGCCAACATGGAAAAACGATACCAACCAAAGTTTTATCCAGTTGCATTTTCTGATGAACCAAATGAGGTCACAATGAAACAGCAAGCAATGTGATAGTCCCCCGTTCATGAAATTAAAGCCTCTGTTTAGTTCATTACATGATATGTGAAATCATTACTAATTGCCACTGCAACAACAAAAAAATGATTTGAACAATGAGCAAATCAATCATAAGTTATCCCCAGGAAGACAAAACGTTACCTTAAATCCGGCTATGACACCATCTGTTGAAGCAGGAGTGGGCGAATTATGAAGCCGGTGCCTCGGATATGAATTACCAAAGGACAGCTTCTTTCAAAATCAAACTAATATTACCTAAAAATTGTCACAATGAAAATAAGTGAACACAAAAAAGAAAGAAAGAAAAAAAAAAAAGAGCAAATTGTATTTCTTAAAAATTTTGTCTGGATTGAAGACCTGTTCATATAAAATATATATCATACATAGTTTTTATAACAGAATCCCCCCCCCCCCACACACACCCAAAAAAAAAAAAATTAAAAAAATAAATAAATAAATGAATAACCAAACAAACAACAACAAAAACCCAGTGTGAAACCTTTATGATGAGAGCATCTTCACTTCTTTGCCTCAGAGTTTCTCTGGTAATTTGTTTTGTTTGATTATTGGAGGTTTTAGGGCCCCACGACACACGAGGGTCATAGAGGAGCCTAGAGGAAAGTAAGATGAAAGAATTAGTTAAAAGAGGGAACAGATCAAACCACAAACAGTAGAGAGAAGATTTACACTAAAAAATAAATATCATCTCTCAAAACACATATTGACACCACAGAGAAAAGTTGGTCCATGTCTGGTACTTAAAAACAAAATCAAAAACAAAACGCAGTGAGAAAACAACAGCATGAAATTATTGTGGAAGCCAAAGGGAATGTTCACAGTGTCCATACTATTACATGCATGCATACTACACTGAGCTTGTATCCATAATAATAGCGTGAAAACTTCACATGCTCACAATTCAAAGATCTTTCATATTATTTGCCCAGTGTCAATTCATACCAGGTCTAATGAAAGTCTTGATTGCCACGTATTATTGCACTAATCTCATGTTGTAATGAGCAATCACAAAGCCTTTGAAAACACAAACAGAAATAACACCCCTTGGTGCATTCATATGTGTATATACTGTGCACAACAGTTTACAGTTTTACCAAACAAAAAAACAAAGCCAAGGTTTGGTATCAGGTGGGGCAAGCAGGACCCAAAACATGAGCCGTGGAAAGAGATTTTTCTGAAAAGGATTTCCTCCTTATGCTATACCAACAAAATTCAGCAAGTTTTGTGCGCAACATCTTTGGTTTGTAAATAAGTCGATTTTGGCTCAAAAATGAATGCAATGTTAACAGATAGAAAATTATTGATGTATGTAGATCCTGGTCCTCATTTAACTATTTGTAGAATTGCTGGTGTTATCAGAATCTGTGAGTTTGTCTGTTTGTTTGTTGTGGGTTTTAGGGCAGTAAAACACAAGAGAGTCATTTGAAAAATTGGCCTTTGGTGTGCGAGTCGAATACCTGACCAAGTGAGCTGCCGTGCCACAGGGGTCATGGAGACATACGACAATGTGAGCCATCAATAAGTTGCCACGGGCAACCCTTCATGCAAGTAATGACACACACACACAGACATGGCAGGTCTCAATGAGATAAAACTCACTCCCTATATCCACAGAGAAGTGGCTGCCCCAGAGTCACGTTTTGAACCATAATATGGAAGCATTTCTTATGGGCAGCTATCCGGTGAGGTGTACCAAGATGCTACACTTTTAGCCATTAAAGACTGAACAACGCACAGGAGAGTACCCTAAATGAAAATAGTGGAACTTCAATTTTACTATGGAAGAATTTCTTACGGACCGCTATCTAGTGAGGCGTACCAAGATGAAACATATTTTCATCAAATTAAGAGCTGAACAATGCCTGGGAGAGTAAACACGATGAAAAATTCAGAACTTCAATTTGACTATGGCAGAGAGACAGATGGTCAATAGATCACATCAGCATCTGAGAATTCACAACACAACTCTGATGAGAAAATCTTGGTTTTATTGTGAGCAAAATTTCTGGGTCTGGGGGCACACTGACTTGGAAAAATTTTGAACATGACCCTTAAAAAAACAGCCATCTAGGCCTATTTTGTGTTCTTTTTACCCAAACAGTTCTTCACTATATTTTAGCGCATATCACAGAAGAAGAGAAAAAGAAGAAAAAAAGGCTGAGGTCTACCTAAAGGCAGAAGATGCTCAGCACTATGTTGAACACATTTTCATTGAAAAATGAGAAAAAGAAGATAAGAAACCCTAAAATAAGCTAGGGTAAGATTTCCTCAATCGGCATATGAAGATAAAAACTGCAGAGAGGAAAAAAAGAGAGAGAAAAGAGAAGAGCAGAAAAACAAGGAGCTTCAAATGAAGCTTCAATGAACTGCTCATTCACATCAATACGAAAGCTCTGACAACACGCCTCACATATTGGTAGACAACAAAGAATGGAAAATAAAACCACGAGTTTTATTCTTGGTGCTAATTCTTTCACGCTGGTTGTTTGTTACCAATGAGTAAATAACAGTCAAGGATACCTTGTCAAGCTCTACCAACTGCGGGAAGTGTATACCCCAGTCAATCATATCACTCTCATCCAATTCAAAATCAAGTTGATCATAAAATAGGCCCTCATAAAAATTTATTTCAAATGGTTCGTATGAAATCTCATTGACAATGTCTAAGGTCTGTTGAGACTGCAAGTGATTGAAATCATAATTATTGGTACTCAATAATCGATTCTTGCATTAAGAATTTAATACACTTTGATGTATATAACACGGTACTCAAGGATTCAATACCCTAACACTCAGTAACTTCAACCAAGTATAAATGAAGTAGTCGGCAGTAATTTTGTTTCTTCTTCATCGTTCTTAATAGTTTTCACAATTTTATTATTTTTTCCCTAACTTTCGTGTTTTTTTTTTTATTTTTAAAACAGGATTTATATTTTCATATTTTTACCAGTTTTCACACAAAATACGAAAATTTTGTACTAGTTGGCATCTCTGCTTTGGGCCTCTCTTTTCCTTGCACCCAACAGGAAATTATAAGAAACGGGAGAACAGCCTGACAGGGATGCCTCCAAACACAATTCCCCAGTAGCTAGACCATATTACCACCTGAGAGTATTACCATCTTTGTTCTTTACATTCATACAAGTAATTTTTATTTACTATTGCAAGTTTGTGCATTTTTATAAATATCACACTGAGTGAGCACAGTTTATGACACAGCCATTCATGGAAAACCATAGTTCAAACATTATTTTAGATGTTTAATTTTTCTCTTTGACCCACAAGCCTGCATAAAAATTAAGAAAAAATAAGGCGCAACTGAAATCTTGTGATCTGCTCTTCAAGAGACAATACAAACATGATGTCAAGGTGGTTATCTTTTAAAACATTTAAAGCTTAACCAACCGCAGGCTTTATAAATTACAAAAAAAAAAGATGAAGCAACCAAAAAAGAAGAGATGCTGAACTGAGTCAAGGGAAAAAACTCCACAGATAACCACTCCTTATGACACAATAAAAACTAAAAACTTGAAAGCATAGACGGCCATAGAGTGTTTTTGAATGTGAAACCATATTTTAACGTTATAGATGAATCTGTCTGATTAGATCAAGTTCATTCCTATGATCATCAATGTAGGATGACCGATGGTCCAAGAAGATGCTTCTCAGACAATGGTTTCTTCTTTGTTTAGGGCCTGAGTTGCATCCACAACAACCCGGATGAGCAGAGCAGTCTCCAGCATTGAACATGGACATTAGGAGACAAAATTTAATCATTTCCATACAAATCAGATCATCCTTGAAAACGAAATAATCTTGCAAAGCTAGGACCAAAGGAAACAGCCAGAGGTTTCTTGCCGTTGAAGAAGGTGAAGGTCAACGCCTCATGGGTCGTCCCCCTTGGTTGACCTGGCCCTGCCCTGCACTCACTGCAGACGAGATCTCTTGCAAAAAACTGCAAAGAAATCAGGTTAGAAAATCAAAACTTGAAAAACAAAGACATTCAGGAAGGGTTCTTCGAATTCAAGAAATCAAACTTTCAAAAAGACAAACTTGTTTCTAATGATTTTGAGTAAAATTATCTGTCTTTTTAAAATGTTTGGATCAGTTAGTATCATGTGCCCACCTGCAACTGCCTGGACTCGGAGCTAATGTTATCACCACTCTAACCAATGAAACACTAGTCATTTTACAATACTATTTTACTCAACAGGCTTATTTTCTTATCTCTTGGGCATAATTATTCCATTCACGGACAGCTTTATCTCCTACACAAAATTAAAGCCCATTTAGTTTCCTTACCAATGTAATATATTTTTCAACTTCTTTATAATGTTCTATTAATTCACACCCCATGTGAACCCTGAGATAAAAAACATTTTCATTTAGTGAAAAGTCAACAATAAAAATTTCACATGGGGATGTTATCATGTCGACATTTGAACATTCCATTGCATCATGAATGACAACAGATCTACAAACACACCAACCTTTTTGAATTGTGCACAGTTGTTCCTCCTAAAACAATGCGGACTCCTGGAATGGCCCTATTCAAGTGGTAGACGGCCTGGGCTTCCTCGTACGTACAGCCTCCAATCATGAACACGATGATGTCTTGAGGCCTGGGAAAACAGATTTCACAAATCTTGAAGACATTTTGTACGTTATACCATCTGCAGAGCTAAGTGGGAGCATGCACCTGTACTGGAAAATTGATAATGATTGATGCAGTGGTACAGCAAAAGAAATAAAAAAAAGAGGAAAGGTTGAAAGTCATCCTGGCCGGGGTTTGTGTTCACGTCCTGCTACGGCACCCATTGCCTGGCCAGAGATGGAGGAGAGAAAGCTAAAGCATAGTGGTCGACAATCTAGTCACATGTAAAACTGTACAAGATAATTTCCTATTTCAGCACTCCACAATTTTTGTGTGCCCTAAAATTCTACAAAAAGTGATACAGCAATATATTTTACAAGGGTGCATGGGTATTTTTTAAATTGCGTTCATGAAATTAGACAAAACAAGCACAAACCAGATTCAGAAAAACCTACTTGTCTTTAAGCTGTCCTGGTCCCAGGTAGGGGTAGCTGGCCTCTTTCAGTTTGCCTTTCATCAGCTGGTCGAGAAGGTTGAACAGCAAGGGCTTGTGCTGCGTGTAGACGTTCTCAACACCCTGACAATGTCATCCAGAGAAAAGCATTTAGCATGGAACAATGTCTTGACAAAACTGGCTTGACAATTTTATGCTTTGTAGAGTCACAGGAAAATGAAGCTCAGCTTGATTGCTCTTGATCATTTTTATAAACAAAACATCCTTTTACAGTAAGCTTGAGGAACCATCTTTGCAATGAATGCATAATTATTTTTAAAACCCCTTAAAACATCAATTGAACACAATAGAAACATCCTTTTTCTTTCAACAGCTCAGGGCAAAGAATAAAACACAAATTACCCCCACCACAACAGTTAATTCACATTCCACTTAAAACTAAACTTCCTGACAATACTTCAATAGAAAATATCCAGACATGCATATCATGAATTTCCTTCAGTGTACCCATCTGACATTTACCTTCAAGCCTTTCAGCAGCCTCTTGGTGATGGCCACAGCGTCCTGGTTGCCAAACAAGTCACTGCCTCGCCCCTTCTTGCCTCCGTACTCCAGGACATGTTGCACCATCTGTCCACAAGGGGCAATCAAAGACAACGGTGCGTGGACAGTGCCGGGACGAGTCAAAGCCATAGAAAAGAAGGAAGGACAAAAAAGGTAGGTTGGAAATGGTCCAAAGAGGGATTCCAACCCGGGGCCTGTCATAGCACACATCACCTGGCTGGCTATAAACAGATTGGCACGACAATCCATTGAGCCATCCGCCACTACAATAAATAAAAGACTAAAATTATAATTCACATTTCCCTGAAGTTCTGAGAAAATTTCATCATCATTCATATCAGTGAAAACCACACCCCATTTTCTTGAAAATAAAACACATACAAGAAGTCCCTTCCTCTTATCCTCCTGTTAATTGAGTATCCATCATAATAAAAAAATTGAGAAAGCTTCCATGCTATTTTCTTATATCATTTTCTGCTGCAATATATGATTATAATGAGTAACTTTGACTTAATAGCTTACCTCTCGAGCACATGTATCAACATTTTGCCATTCCGTGTTTTGCCTGACATACAAAGTAAGATATTTATCAATAGATTGAATCTTTATTACCATAATTCTCAGATTATAAGCAGCAAATTTTTTCTTTGATTGCCGACCCTACGTCTAATGGTACGGAGAGGCTTATGCCAGACATTTTTTGTTGGCCAGTTAAAAGTTCGCTTCGTCCACAATATTTGAAGGGCTTATTTTTGGTTGATTTAAATAAATTCAGAAAAGTCCACTGATTTTGCCTGGTTGAAAATGTGCAATAGGCTAGGGTAGACAGTCTAAAAGTTGTTAGATTCTACAGTCGAGGCGTGCCGTACACCTTTCAGAGACTAGTCAGGTATGTAACATGAAATCTCGTACCGTTACCATAACTAGAGTGTTTGGGAAGGAAGAAACACTGTACGACCGCCGTAAGCTGAGAGAGTTGAATTATATCACCAAACAGTGCCTTAATTGTTGGAACTCTTTTCAATCAAATAATAATGAATCGTTCTCTATAAAAACAAGAAAAGATGTAAACAAAATCTGACCACGCAAAACCTATCAGCACTAAACGACATTCCGAAAAAGAATATCATCATAAATCGTGCTCTTCTAAAATCCCGATTCTTTACCATAACAGATCAGTAGTCTCATCTCCATTTTGTTTATTGACAATGGATGGTGTATCTGCGGCTTGTAGTCCAATGCGGCTTATGTGAGGAGAAATACAATTTTTCTCTTAATTGGGGGGGGGGGGGGGGCGGGCTTATGGTCAGGAGCGGCTTTTAGTCCAAGAATTACGGTATATCATAAGTATGTTTATCTCAGGGCACTGAAAGGCCAACGGCCTACGATACAAAACCCTCCATTCAAATCTTTCATTCATATCACATGTTGTACTTACAGCCCGGTGCTCCGTGGAGACGCCCCTTTGTCTGAGTGCATCTACCAGGCCAGCGAGGTCGTTGTTGCTGTGGCTCTCATACCGAAGGGCATACAACATGACCAAGCGCAGCATGTCCATGTGACGCACTTTGTCGCTGGACAAGAGGGCCCGGATGCGCTGGCAGACAAATAAAATTGCAAATAGAATGAAAAGCAGCTCATCCCTTCAATTGTAATTTGCAATTTGAAATCAGTGCATACCAACATTTCTCATTGGCCATAGCTGGCAGTGGGGAATTTCAATAAAGAAGGAAATAGTCGAAAAAGAAAAAAGGGTAAAGAAGGAGCTTTACCAAGTTAATATCTACCTCTAAAGTTGTAATGATATGTATCAGTACAGTAGCCATAGCATAATAAAATAACCACAATAGTGGAAATCCGCTGATGAGCAGAAATCTGGCAGCTATGGAAGGCTCAAGCTCGTCAGCAAGTATCCTAAAATCAAACTTGGGTGAAAGATTAAAATTAAGTTTGTTGGAATAGCATACGACTCAATGGCCGCCAGTCTTGACACTAGACCATAGCTGGTACGTTTGATTGCATGATTGACTCCTCTTTAAATAAAATAAAATAAAACTTATCGGAAAAGAGACAATCAAGTCCTCGGATAATCATTCAATTGGTAAATATGACTTGAATAAAAAGAATTAGTTGCTAATCTTGACTTCAGTAAAAGATTTCAAAAAGAATTATTTCCACAAGAGCAACACCTCATTGTGAACACACAACAGCACTGCTTGCTTCACCTTGTTAAATCTGGATACAGATCGTCACTGCCAAAATGCAGCTCAAGGGTGACAGAAAATTGTGCAATTTGGCAAACCATACAATTTGCTATGTGTGTGCTTTGCAAAGGTTAGTTCTTTGTATAGAAAACATAGGTACACAATGTTATATACAGATCTTCATTTTAGAAAAACTTTTATACCTTCATTTTAAAAAGAACCTTCATTCCCTCACAAGCACAGCCCCGATAGTGAAAGAAAACAGACATTGAATTTGCATAAGTTGGCCACTCAACACAAAATTATAGATGGACAAATTGGACAAACCAGGGAGAGTTTTAGCCCCAGTGAAAAAATATTTGATTGCACAAGACTTACCAGACTTGCTTTAGAAAATCCATCTCTAAGAATTGTGCAAATTCTTAAAGCTAGGGATTCAATTATGAAAACCTTATTTCTAAAAAAAATAGATAAGTTTTCTGCAGCTCAAAAGAATGTTAGCCATTAAAGAAGGAAGTGCTTACCTGCAACAAAGCTGAATGGTCCCCATGGCATGCAATTTCCTGCTCCGTCTCAGAGACTTCCAGAAGTAAATGAGCCCCCACCAATCGAGAAAGCTCACCAACAATTGTAACATGTTTTGAAACAGTACCAGACATCTTCTTAAACTGTGGGTAATTTTCAACAAATGCCTGAAGACAAAGTGAGGAGACAAAAGTATACGATCACAAAATCTGATATGAAAAATCTTATCAATGTCTTTGAAAAGTGGAAAATGTTTTAAAGGAACTGTCAAAAAGAATCATGAAAAAACATTTATCACACTCTAAGTTTCCAGCCACATCATAATTGTTAATAACTCTGAGATTGCTAAAGATTTTAACAAGGTGATGTTTTAAACAATTTTTTTTTTCAAAATATCACAGCCAAACCAACCTGCCTTTAATTTTTCAATTTAAAGCCATTTATTTTTAAAAAGACCTCCATTTTCAGATTGAAATTGTACTAAACAAAACAAATTTGGCCAAAAGAGCAGTCCATACCCATTGTCAAGGATTCAATAACCAGAAGTCAAACTTGATTTCTTCCAACCCACCAAAATTGGTGGCTATTCATCCATGGTAACAGCATGCAGCCTAAACGTCATTTATAAAAAAAACTCTTCAATGAACCAGCAGACCATGCCAATGACACTCTCGACTCACTTTCATGTCAGCGATGGATTCTACTTTGGCCTGGCTTTTAGATTTCTTCTGGAACTCTTCCATCAGCTCCTTAATGTTGGACCCAATCTCACCAAAATTCATGTACATATTCTGACAACAGACAAAGGGAGGTAAAGACATGATAATAAACAAGATCAAACACTTTTATAAACCTCAAATGAGTACTGCTAAGCCTGGTAGTATAATAATCAATACACAGAGAGAGTGGTAGCAGGCTTGTAAAGACAAAAAACGTGACAAAGACAGCGACGTTTCAACCAAAGGTCTTCGTCAGGCACATTACATATAACAGAGAGAAAGACGATCACATTTATAAAGAAAAGACAAAAAGACAGAGAATGTAAAGCACGGAGGGAGGAGCAAGAGTCTGGTGGATACAGTTTTCCCTGCTCTCATCTACAAGAAAAACCCTTCATTTTAAGCTGTCAATCAGTAGTGGATCATAAAGTCCTCCTCGACCCTTAAAAATGATAAGGTGGGAAACGCATACCTTAATCTTTAAAAATAATGAATGTAGGAGGCCGCAACCCTTGAATGGGTTGCATGATAAGACCTGCTTCTACATTGGGGATTCTTGGCAGTGCCGCCATCATACTACAATAATTCAAGCTTGAAAACTGCAACCATTCTCGGAAAATTAATCCAATTGAAATCAAGTAAATAGAAAAAAAATTAAACAGAAAATCATAACATACATGTTGTCTTTCATCATTTATACGAGTATGAGGCTCAAATTCAAAAAAAATCATAGACACTCGATATGTATTAAAATGACAGTGATGAATTAAAAATTGTTTATGATCACTGTTTTAAATCAAAAAGAAGATAATTTTATGGATATCAAAAAGAAAATGTAGCTAGAGGAAAAGCAACATACAAACTACAATCAAAACTTACATTAGCATAGAACTCGTCATGTTCAGCAGATAGCACAACTTCCTGGAGGTCTTTGGATATTCCAGGAACGCTGGACAAATTGATGCGGTTGTTGTTGATGGCCAGTAGTTCGTGCACCATTGCTTGATACGTCCACTGATGATAATGGGAGGAAAGCAAAGGGAAGATGGCACACAGTCATAAAGCTGTACAATTGGTGGGTTTGAAGAAATTTAAAAAAATATGAAACCCCCATTCTGCATCCCTCAAAGGAAGAAATGTATTAGCCTCACACTGCCATCACTGGATAAAACATTTGCCATGGAGCAAGGAGCCGCATTGCGGAGCAAACATTTGAAAACCATCAGCCACCAGTTGGTGAAATATGAAGATAATGTCAAAGCTGCCCAATTCAAACTACTCAGATTGTGTTAAACCTCATCAACTTGGAAGCTTACAGGTGAACATGGCAGGACAAGAAAAAAGGAAAACGTGGATATTTTGTTAGACCTAATGGCAAACCAGTGAGTATGGCAGGAAATAGATTAAATACATAATTTTTGTATCCAATATGGCATGAATACCAATCTCTTTTTATACTTGAAAGTACACCCCACATCAAAAAAATTAATTCTTAACAAACTGATAAAATCTGTATGTATGAGTACATCGAGACATTTCTGTATGTATGAGTACATCGAGACATCTCTGTTTGCATGATTACTTCCAGACATCTGTGTTACTCTGTATGCCATGCCACATCTTATTGCTGCGGTCGTGTCAACATCAGGTTTGCATACACATCAAGAGTAATGAAATCTTGCATTCCTTTCCCTGCAATGTTGTTTACCTGGTTCAGCAGAGGTGTGACGGCATCATCCCTCCTGTCCAGGATGAGAAGAACGGGGGGAACGTCCGTCTTTCTGAACTCAAACAACGCTGCTTCTTTACTTATCACCGTCTGGCAGAGATTGTAAGACAGGAAAGACAAAATAGTTTAAAGGGCTGAGTATAAAATATAACCAGAACATTTCATTTCAACAGCATCAAACTAGTTTTTTTTTAAATTTGATACAAATTCTTCTCTCATTGCAAATTCATTGGGCAGACATAGTAATAAAGAGTAATTTTCCAAGTGAATAGTCGATACTGCAGGTCAATAAATAAACATGAAAAAGTTATCAAACCACTTTTTTGCACTCACCCGCACACTATCTGCGAGTCTTCTTGACATTTCTGATGAGTTTTGATATCGGATCATCGGGCATTTTTTCAAAGACAACAACACAGAAGTCAACCCTTGGATGGTTCTTGACAGAAGCGGAGGGGACCAGTTGAAATTCTACAGCAGGACGGGGAAAGGAATTGCGCTTTATTAATTGAAAGATAAATTCAGTCTCTTTCTTTGCAGAAGTGTTGTTCAAAATTTAAAGATTCATTTCTTTCATTACTTTTGTTCTGTGAAAACAATTTTTCTATTTCATCACTCGTAGTCTTCCTCTGTAAGCCTCCTTCTCTTTTTAAAACGTTTTACCTCAGTGTCCGTCTCAGAATGTATCTCTCTTCCTGTTATACAGGCATCATTCTTCTTTACAGGAATTTCTGAAATTATAATTTCTCTCAGAGACAATATTGTCTCTGGAATGAAAAACTTCTAGATGAAAAGCTAAGCTAAATAAAAATCCAAAGAAAGGATTGCACGACAGAAAGTTAATGATCATGTCAGCAACAAAACAACAAAATCGAATCTTCCAGAATACCAAAGAAAGTAGTCTTTGTCATTAAAATCCTCCCATTTAAAAAAAAAAAAACTTTTTTTTTTTTCGTGAATACAGATATAAAATTTTTTAGAAGGTCCAAAGTCATAGTCACAGCAAGAACAAAATTCATTTTGAAAACAAAAAACAAGTGATAATAGCCAATAACCCTTTTGTAACTTTAAAGCTCATTTAGCATAATTTTTAAGACAAAATAGAATACTGAGAAAAGACCAATCTACTAACCTGGCAGCATCCTACCAAATTCAAAGAAAACAAATGAGGATTGACTGCAATGTAATCTCCATAAAATTCCTGAAACAAAACAAAATCATTTTGATAAGGATATAAGAAGATTGAATAAGATAATAGTTAACCAAAAATTGCAGTTGAAATTCAAATTTCATAATCTTGTCATTGATAAGTTTTTAATTTAAAGAAAATTACTACCTAAAGGACAATAAGGATTGTTATAATCATTGTTACTACTATTATCGCGATTATCAATATTAAAATTGTCATATAAAAGAAAGAAAAAAACATACCTGCACCTCTCTGACAACTTCTTGATCGTCAGCTTCTGCCAGTGTTTTCACATCCTGCTTGCTGATGACATTGCTGAAATCTGGAGGAATGGGAAGGGGGAGAGCAGGATTTTCAGGATTTTAAAATTTGGAGGAAAGATATTGGGGGGAAGGAGGGGGGGGGGGAGAGAGAGAGAGAGAGAGAGAGAGAGAGAGAGAGAGAGAGAGAGAGAGAGAGAGAGAGAGAGA
>JBCIKM010036941.1:1381-15943 GCA_039654465.1 Melibe viridis
ACCTACAGCATGGGGAGTCTGACATCTCACAAACTGAGCAGGGCCACACTGTCGGCAGGAATCAAACCCACAACCTACAGCATGGGGAGTCTGACATCTCACAAACTGAGCAGGGCCACACTGTCGGCAGGAATCAAACCTACACCTTGAGCCACTTCTATAGCTTCTATAGGATAGTGCTTATCATGTATCCTCACCTCGATACTCAGCACATCCTGTTCGCTCTGTGCATTGATAGCAAAAGCCTGAATGCGAGCCTCCAGCCGCCCGTTCTCCTCCACGGACTCTTTGTACTTCTCCTTGGCCAGGGCAAGGTCCTGGTCCATCTGCTGGATGCTGATATCACGACGCTGGAGCTGTGTGCGTTTAACAAAGATATAGAACCAAATTTATTACGAGTAAATTTCCACCCACGTGTTTGATAATGGCACTGTGCACATACATACAAACACACACACACACACACACACACACACGCATGCACATGCACACATACACATCACACACATATACACACAATCACAAACACACACACTTACAGACACACATACATACACGCACTCACACATACAAACACATGCACACACACACACACACACAAACACATTCACACTCACACACATTCACACAAATGCAACACACACACACACAAACACACACTCCTCCTTTTCCTCTTTTTTGGCCTCTATTTATTTCTCTCCAACAAAGAATATGGTCAATCTCAGTCATTCTCCCTCTTCCTCTCTCTCTCCCTCTTTCTCTGTCTCTCACTCATTCTCTCTATCTCTCACACACACACCCTCTCTTACTCTCTCTATCTTGCACTCTCTTTATCTCTCACTTTCTCACAATATCAATGTCTGTCTGTCTTAAAATATGGACCGCTGGTGTTCAGTTCACAGAATAAACTCTTGACCTCTTCGCTGAAACGCCTCGAAGATTTTCCTCAACATGGACAAAACATTGAAGTTCACTTCCTGACAGAGGTTTGTGCATGACACACATGAAAGGCGTGTTCAAACAGTAACTGCTTACCACATCCTCTGTACGCTTCCTCTCATCTTCCACAGCTCTCAGGTCCGACTCAAGCCTCTGTAGCTCCACTTCCTTCCTGGAGGCCTGCTCGGAAACCTCTCGCAGGTCGCTCTGGAGTCGGGCGATCTGCTCCTCTCTGGAGATGAGCTGCAATAGGACATGTTGACCACTATTACAACTGCAGCAACTGCTATAATAAATCGCATCATCAATAGGATTATTGACTCTCAATAAGTGTTTTTATTAGCAAGGCCTGGAAAGTAATTTGAGTAAACACAATGAACATATTCCCGTGTCCAGTGTCAAATTTGTCCGTGTGGAAACAAAACAGAAAAAAATCCCATTCTCATACTTGTTTAAATACCTTTTTCAAGACTAAATATCTTATAAAGTGATTTTTTTTTCAGCAGATACAAGCATCTTGTCGCCATCCAAGAAAACTGTAGTTGGACAATTTTTTCTAAAAATTTTTATCCGCTCTACTGGAATTAGCTTGGTGCTGTAGGAATATCTGTTTTCATTTTCTCTCTATTTAACACTAAAAAAATATGTAGTATGTTTTTGTATCAGTCACAATCAAAATGTTTCTTTGCTCCTCCTGAAAAGTACTGTGTTGGACATACTGCAGTGGACGGTGACGATCTGCTTTTGTCACTAAATTAAGAAAATAGACAAACAAACAAAACAGTCATTCAGCACCTTTCCCCGAGGCCTTGAGGGCTTCTAAAATGACATATCCTTAATACTGAACACCAATTATAAATTTAAAAAAAATCCCAACAAAACATTATACATCACATTGATGATATATGCAACCTGTCTGGCCTATAAACTTTTAGACAGAAATCCTCTGCAACGACCAGGTGGCTCGGCCCACTCACCTGCCCCTCTGACTGGGAAAACTTCTCGTGCAGGACGTTGAGGTCGGCCTTGAGTCGGGAAATCTCTTCCTCGCGGTCGGCCACGTCAGAGCGGTACAATGTGTCCTGCTGGGAAGCAGTCAGCTCTTTCTCCTGCAGCATCGTCTGAAGACGGTCAATCTGGACAGGAGCACGCGCACACACGCACACACACACACACAAACACACACACGCACACACACACACACACAAGGGAAAACAAAAAAAATTGTGACAGTGATTCTCCAATGGGGATAAGTGACAAAAAGATAAGGTGGCTAGCCTCTCATACCAAAGGTTGCAGGTTTGAAAACCCGTAAACAGTGAAAAGATTCTTTGGGTTGTTTTTCTGGTTGCTTGTCACTCCTTCCCCGGTGGTAGAGGAGAGGGGTTAAGATCGAGTTCATCTCGCAATCTGAAGGCCTGCTGGCTTTGACTCAGCCTCAGCACTGAACCGTGCCTGAACCATTTTCTGTGCTTGTCATCTATTTCCAGCGCCAAATCCTATTCTACGCTTATACATACTGCATCATGACCAGACAAAAAAGAAAAAAAGTCCACTTTGTTTGTTTGTTCATTGCCTGTTTTAGGGCACCACGACACACGGGGGTCATAGAGGCACCAGACAGTCCACTTTGGAAGTGATGACGATGATGTTACAGGAGACATTCATAGGGTCAAAGTGTGAGATGAGAGAAAGGGTGTTTTTCTTTTGGCCAATGTAAAATGGAAATAATGTTTATCTTCATTGTGTTGATGATTAGTGTATTATGGTGATTTGTTATTTTCCGCTGACTCAGAGCAATGGTAGACAGAATGTTTTATTCTGATCTACAAATGCTTTTGCGTCTTGTAATGCACTGTTGAGTATTTAATTATTATCACAAGGGCTCCTAGTCACGCCACAGCGTCTGACAACATCCCTGCCTACCTCTTCAGCCTGGGCCGTGTATCGACTCTGCAGTTGCTGTTGCTCCCTGTCAGCCTCTTCCAGTTTGGCCTGGCTTTCCACGGTCTGAAAGGAAGTATGAGGAAACAAGTACGTAGCTTGATAACAGTGTTACTAACACACAATATTACAGTTCCTCATTCTCACTTTTAAGTATGACAGTGAGCGAGCACTTACCCCTCCCCTAATCTCCTTGTAAAAAAATCTAATTAAAATTAAAAAATACACCTTAAACATTAACAAAAACTGGAGAAAGGGGATGAGATAGGGAGGAGGGTAAATATAAAGAGCCCATAGTTTTATAAAAAAATATTTATTACAAAATATCACTGTTCCTTAAATTTGGAAGAAGGGGGTGGTGAAGAGGGGAGGGGGGGGGGGGAGAAATGGAGTGAAAGGTCATGACCCCTTACCTTGCTGTTGGCCAGTTTGATCTCTTCCTTCAGCTGCTTGATGGTGTCACCTCGGGACTGAGCAGAGGTCAAGGCCTCTCGCAGTTTCTCCTCCAAGTCGCGGTTATCTTTACGCAGCCTCACTATGGACTCCTGGCACTCGGTCACCTTGGCAACCAATAAAAGAGACATTCAGCTTGGATGCAGAGTGTTGCAATGAATTTAAATGCATGAAGAGAATTCACTATTATTCTTTATAATTTTCAAAAATAGGCAAGACAAATGAACAAGATATGCTCCATCTGATTTGTTTTCTATTCTATAAGTCCACTTTGAATATGAGCTTAGAAAAAAAAATATAAAGAAAATTTAAAATTCTTTAAAAGGATGAAACACCTCCTTCCCAAACAAACCAAAAAAAAAAAAAAGGAAGCAAAATTTGATGAGCTTGTCTCAGAAATTTTGTCGGAGATAATAGGCACAGGGACAAGAAAAAAAAAAAAAATCTGAAGATCAAACCAAACAAGTCTTTCCCTTTACTTGTTGGTAATACAAAGTCTTTCATTCACAGTGAGAACTGTCTTTAATATTATCATTTTTTAACTTTATAACTTTTTAAAAGGGATAGTTTGTTTTTTTTAAAGTTAGATGCATGTAACCAGACACCAAACTGATTAACGACTACATCAATTCTTTGCCCTCTTTCCTTGTGTTAGTCTTCACATCATAGAATAGTATAAAAGAAGTGTTTGATCTGATAAGGTAAAAAAAAGGATTGCATGAAAGCTCAAACTTTTGTCCTAGCATCTTCCTATTCTCATAAAAATAACAAAGATTCCACACCTCCACTATCTTTCTTCAACTTAATTAAATACACCCCCGTGACCACTCACCCCCCCCCCCCCCTCCCCCTACCCCTCCCCATCCGTGTAATTCCAGTCTCTTGTTTTACCTCCGAGGCAAGAGAGTTCCTGGTATCTTTGGAGGAGGTCTGCAACTTTTGGAGACTTTTGGTCAGTTTGGCCACCTGAGTGCCATACACACACACAGACACACATAGCAGTCGCAGTGGAGCAGACAGCATGGATGGCGTAGCAGGGAAGTGTTAATCAGGGATGGTGGCAAAGGTCAAGGTTAAAGGGTGGGGGAGTCAAGGGTTGAGGAGAAGAGAGGGGGGTTTGGAGGGAGGTGAAAGAAAATTGTTTAAAAAAGGAAAAAAAAAGAAGAAAATCAAATGTGGGTTAGCTAAAATGGAAAGATTGTGCATACACTTGTTTAGAGCTTGATAAGAATAGGGGTCTAAGGTGATCAATTATTGTTCTTTTTTTATAATTTAGGGTTTTTGATCAAAACTTTCATACCTATCACCATGGTAACAAGATAAAGGGGAGAAAAATTGCAATCATATATTGATGGAAAGTTATGTATTGCATTATATATAATGACCAATAGAACGAAATGCCAAAATCCAAATGAAAATCTTTAACCTAAAACAAAGAACTCAAGGTTTTGATTGATACTGCGCAAATGGGAATGCAAATAAAAATAATTCCAATACTCCATTTCTGCTCTGAGTCATGCGACCTTACGATGACAACAACTGTCATGGTTCTGTGGTTTGTAATTTTGTTTCATGGAAATCAAACGACAACACACATATCTTATCTAAACTTAAGATGTTAAGCCTAACTTATAGTCTTTCATGATATGAAAAATTAAGTGAAAACAGGCAAGAGACATTTATGTGTTATAATCTACGTGAAGAGGCAGGAACATTGACTGAATGAAAAAACACAGAAAAAAAAAAAAAAGAAAAGAAAGAAGGACCACCATCAGCAGGTCCTGTCTATCAAGACAATTGTAAACTTTCCTTGTGTTTTTCTCTTTTTGATGGACATGTTGTTTTGGGGGTTTATTTTTTATTTTATTTTTTTTTTATCAGAGTTTTTCCAACAAAGTTACTTTGATTTGATTTGATCAGTACAAGTAGGGAAAAAAAAAAAAAAAAAAGGAAAACAATTAAAAAAGCATAATTTTCAGTCAGAGCCTATAAAAGAAACATAGCAATGACAAAACATTTTTATGATGAATGAGATGGCCTGCGTGAATTCTGTAACAGGAAAATCATCAAAGCAAAAACAAGAAGAGCTTCTATCTCATCCCTGCCAGAAACTATGACCTCATCCTTGAACTTGTCAAGGAATGAATGACTACGAAAGTGTCAGTCTAGTCAGTGGCTTTCAAGTAGTGAAAAGCATTAGAAGTATGAGCCAAGAAAAGCAAACAATCAAAGAGTTGAAGTTATACAAACACACACACACACACACACAAGGGAGAGTTACTCCCATAGCATTTTTTGGTAGGTAAACTGGGCAACGACATAGTAAAGAAATATTGTTTTTTAATGGAATCAAGACAATATCAAGGCAGTGAGAAAATTCTATAAAGATATTCTGAAAATCGCGCTGCCTCTAAATTATTTTTGTTTTCTTCATAACGACAGAGTGTAGTTGGGGTAAAAACTAACAGAGAAAAAAAATGTTTAAAGTTATGTCAGACTGTAAGATATCAAATAGTGTTGTAAGAAACAGAAACATTGTGCAGAAATATGGAGATGGATGGAGAATAAAAAAGGATCAATCGCTTCATCCTATTGGATAAATAAATGATCAAAGAATAACTTGCTCCCTCCCATTGTATAAATGATCACTTTGAGAAGGCCATACTGAGAATATCCTTTATCGAAAGTTTTGAATCAGTTGAGCTAAAAATCAACAAAAGGGGTCCAAGTTTACATCCCCAATTTACACCAAAATGTGTACAACAGTAAATAGTAAAAACAAGAAAAGAGTTTTAAAAATGAAGATGTACATATTGTTGATAAAAAAATAAAAAAAAATTAAAAAAGCAACACAGAAAAACAATATTTCTTTTGAAATATGATTAGGATCAAGAAAAAAATTACTCTGCTATCGTTTTTATTGTTTTAAACTAAAATATCTGAGCTTTCTCAGGAGAAAAATAAAGATCTCTGTATGAAATGGAGCTTAATCAAATCTGGAAGCAAATTGAAAATTAAAAATAAATCAAAATCAAAATAAAGTGATGAGAAAAAAAAAGGAGGAAAAGGAGAAAAAGTAGAAAAAGTAGAATAAGGAGAAAAAAATAGGAAAAGGAGGAAAAGTAGAAAAAGTAGAAAAAGTAGAATAAGGAGAAAAAAATAGGAAAAGGAGGAAAAGTAGAAAAGGTAGAAAAAGTAGAATAAGGAGAAAAAAATAGGAAAAGGAGGAAAAGTAGAAAAAGTAGAATAAGGAGAGAAAAATAGGAAAAGGAGGAAAAGTAGAAAAAGTAGAATAAGGAGAAAAAAATAGGAAAAGGAGGAAAAGTAGAATTAGGAGAAAAAAATAGGAAAAGGAGGAAAAGTGGAAAAAAGAATCAAAATGATGCTGACAAGGAAATATAATCTCATCTACCAAGAAATTTTGGAGAAGATCTTTCCCTAAACTTTCTTCTTTCTTTTTTCTTAAACAGTTACCTTTCAAACTCTAATGGAAACTGTCTCCTGAAGACATCCGTTAAGCAAAGACAAGGGTGGTTCTTTACCCCATTGTTTTCTTGTTAAAATCGGGGTTTTGTGACATACGGAAGAACACTGACAGAAAGAACAGCTTGGGACATTCCAAATCAGTGCTTTGTATCAGTAGTTCTTCTTTCTATCAGTTAGGATTTACAGATTGACTCTTAATAAAGTGCTTCAAAATCTGTTCTTTATAAGCATCAGTTCTTTATAAGGGTGTGCTTTACCAGCCTGCTCCATTACATTTTTGTAAAAAAGGAAAAGAAAAAGAGAAATTTTGCCTAGTAACTTAAATGGTTACTGAAAGATTTTTTGTGTGGAAAAACACGGCTAATTAAAGTGCTCTAAAAATAAATAAACACAAGAGAAAGTTAAAAGATGAAAAATATCCAAAGCATATTTTGTCTTCAGAACCAGTTTGCTGAAGGTGAAAATCGATCTTGCGTGGATATCAAGGGAAAAGGAAAAATTGCTCATTGTTATGGATGTAAACAGCAGATTAACAATGCTATATTGAATTGATGTTTCACAAATTGGGAGCCAAATCAAAAGCATTCCATCCCTTATGAGAAAATTTGAAGACAGAAATGAGGCGAGTTACCCTTTGTGACCTTAACAAATGGAAATCAAATGTTAGAACGAAGTATTTTGTTCTTAAAATTTTTTCCAGTTTAATTTCAAGTAATCAACCACTTTATTACATCTGTCCAGTGCATCTACCTGCTGCACATTGAAATAACAGAAGTTCCTGACAAAACATCTTTTCATTTGCCAACAGCTATTAATAAAGAAATAGATTATCAAGAAAAGGAGCAGAAAATGAGGCAAATATAGTTTTTTGAATTTGAATTGTCTGCAAACTGGTTCAAAAGGGAAACATATTGTATAAGAGAAAAAGGAAAACAGCTAAATAAACAAAAAATCAATTTATTAAAAAAAAAAAAGAAAAAGGGCAGGAAAAAATAAAATGGTGTAGAAAAAGGGTTTTAAAAAAAGGAGATTGAGGTAAAAACTAAAAAGGTCTAAATAGGAGTGGTTGGTTGTCCACTTCAGGTGGCAGAGCCATTCAGAGGGAGGGGAGGTAAGTCCTCATTGGAGGAAAACCCCTGGACCATCCTACCTGTGATTGGTTATCAGAGGATTCAGTCTGCAACGACTTCAACTCTGCCTCGAGTTGAGCCACTTTGTAATTGGCTACTTTGACCTGAAGAACAGATTTGGCAGTTTTCTAACAAACACCATGATAAGCAGTGAAATGGATTCACGACACACCCCACCCCTTCAACAGAACCTGTGAAACCTTGATTTGGATTATCTGAGGTCAGTCGGACACAGCTCAAAGAGCAAAGTTTTCTGTTGTTTAATTCGGAGGTTTTAGGGCGCCAAGACACTTGAAGGCCATACATAGAGAGGCCCGGGGTAAAGAAAGATGATAAGACAAGTTCAACGAGAGATTGGGAGAGATTTTTTAGACACCTTCTAATGTAATATGATTGTATATATAATACATTATAAGCTTTAAGTTTGAGCATGTCTCAATTGTTGTATACTTTCTTTATTAATAACATGGATCATGTGTAGCAATAAGAAAAATCGCGTCTTTTTGAGGACAATGAAGATAAATTAATACCATTATAATTATTTCCACAAGCACAATGTACTGGTCCATGGCTATGCTCTGTGTGTGCTTTCCATACAACATGCCCACAGACCCCTGCCCTGGCAGACAGAGATTACGCAATCTGCTGATCACGATATAGGAAGCCCGAATGATGGGCGTGTTCCAACACACTTAGCACTGCTGACCTTGTTGCCAGGCTGTGTGTGCGACCAAAAACAGAATCCGCTCACAGCCCCAGAGTGTGTTATGTGCCAGACAGACAGTGAGAAATGTTTTTGTTTTTTTGTGTGCATGAAACACATCCCAGCAGCAAGACCGTTAGTTTAAAACATTTTGGCATATTCAATTTTCTTTCCCACAACAAAAAAAAACTTTTTGTCTATATATTTTAAGGAAAAGCACTCTAGCTTTCACATGGGTCTGGAATAATTTATGTCATTATAGAACAAGAGGTAGAAACTATATATAAAAGCTTCCACTTTAATAAACAGGCTCCCGGTAACACACAGAACCTTTAACATGTTTCTACCCCTGTTTTTTTCTGTGTTGACAACTCAGCTTCCAGCAGTCTGTATTTTGACTAACAAAGATAACACAGAAGGAGGTGGAGCAAAGAGATTAAGCAATTAATTAATCGTTCCCCTTACCTCTTGATCAGCCTCTGCCAGCTGTTTACGCACATGAGAGACCTCGTCCTCGGCCACCTTGTACCGTTTCTCCATGCGATGAGCCTACACACAGCACAGCACACAGCAACAACCAGCACACCAGGGGGTGATGGAGAGAGAGAAAGAAGCAACACACAGCATATGTGCTGTGTCATCAGCAAAAAAGCACACACACACAATAATATAATCTCATTTTATTTTAATAGTGTGTCATACTATTTGTATCATGCACATGATTACAGCTCTCCCTCGTTGTGTGTAAGAGTCAGGTTGTTGTTTGTCAACCCTCATGGCTGGTTGGTTACAGGTGGTTGATTATGTATTGTGTCTCATTAATTTGTATTCATCTTTATGAATGGAGGAGTTTACAACTTTGTTGCTACTATTACTACAAAGCCATGACTCACACTACACCAAGAGAAATACAAGCTGTGACACACTGTTTGGAAACTCAGTCTGCATACAGTGAGTATCCCTAATACTGTAATACGCCCTGTGTGAACTTTTGGACATTTGTAACAGTTTGAGTAGGACTAATCTATAAAAGGTAAAAAAAGAGCCTGATGAAGTGAGTCTACCCTCAGTTAAGGTGTTTGTTTTCATAGAATTCTTCAAACTGTTCTCACAAAAACCTTACTAGTTTCTACTTTCAAAAATAAACAAATTCTTTAAAAAATAAAAGGTTGAAGGCAGAAAGAAGAGATTTTTGAAAAGTATAAAATATAAACATATTCCTCCATGCACTTGATGTTCATAAAGTTTTCACCAATCCCTTTTCCTCTGCACAGCATTTAAACTTACTGACCAGACAGTAAAAATTGCTGCATCATCTATGTGTTAAACTTGACTCAGTTAAAAAAAAAACAACTAATAAATAACACACAGGCTCTGGGCTTGGTTTGCCTAATGGATTCATCATTGACACAAGGGTTTTTGCCATTTACAAAATTCATTTTCCAACAATAAAGCCCAAATCAAGAGAACTTTAGTAATTAAGTTGATATCCAAACAGAGTCATTTTTTTTTCTCACATTTTTTATGAAAACTTCCAATGCAAGGAATAAAGTAAATAATATTTGACCCTTTAAAAAAAAAAAAAAATTATTGTACAGAAACCATATATATATATATATATATATGTATATATATTCATATTTAAAAATGTAACTTTACTGGTGAGAAAAATACAAAAAAAAGGGTTCATTATTGGTCTACTGTTAACAAAGAGAGGTGTGCTGTGCAAGGGGTTCAACTAAAAAGTAGAGCAAAACAAAGGAGCTGCCAAGAATTATGTTGTGCAACATTCCACAGACCACAGTAGAAAATCAACATTTGTAGACCCATAACAAAAAACTATTTGAAGCATGTGTGCAAGAAATTGAGAAGAAAGAACAAAAACTGAAAACAAAAACTTATTATTTTTTTGTCTTATTTTTAAAAAATGAGAGAAGAAAAGGAAGAAAAAATGAATCCAGCTAGGAAGGCTTATGCAGTGTTCCCAGACCCATAAAAGCAAAGAGGCTCCTACGAAAAAATGTGCATTCAATACTTGAACATCTGAAGGAAAAGAGTTGGTGGTACAAAGGTACATCAGGACAAGAGTTGGTGGTGCAAAGGGACATCAGGACAAGAGTTGGTGGTGCAAAGGGACATCAGGACAAGAGTTGGTGGTGCAAAGGGACATCTGGACAAGAATTGGTGGTGCAAAGGGACATCAGGACAAGAGTTGGTGGTGCAAAGGTACATCAGGACAAGAGTTGGTGGTGCAAAGAGACATCAGGACAAGAGTTGGTGGTGCAAAGGGACATCAGGACAAGAATTGGTGGTGCAAAGGGACATCTGGACAAGAGTTGGTGGTGCAAAGGGACATCAGGACAAGAGTTGGTGGTGCAAAGGGACATCAGGACAAGAATTGGTGGTGCAAACGGACATCTGGACAAGAGTTGGTGGTGCAAAGGGACATCTAGACAAGAGTTGGTGGTGCAAAGGGACATCTGGACAAGAGTTGACAGTGCAAAGGGACATCAGGACAAGAGTTGACAGTGCAAAGGGACATCAGTCCTGATATAATAATCGCAATGTAAATAAGCAGCTTCTGGGCAGTCCAACGCCGTCAAAGGGAAAAAAGTGCAATGGAACAGGACATTTTGGGGGAGGGGCAAGGGTTAGAGAGGATGGGGAGGAGGGCTAGGGAGATTGTCTAGTTTTAGGTCACAAAATTGATCTTGGGAGATGATTTCTTCATTTTAAAAAAAATGATAGCTACAAAGAAGCTTTTTGTGGTTTGATTTTGTTACACGTTTTTCGTTTTTAATTATAGTTTGTTTCTTTGGTAGGTTGGTTGGTTGGTTGTTATCTTGGGGAAAAAAATAGATAGAATAGAAATAAACCGATTTTTGAACCAAAGTCCAATCAAACTGCTTTTGAATCTGCTCTACAATTTGAACCATAATGGGACGCACAGCATCAACTGTGGTTTTGGAAACTGTTCTGCTATAATCAAATCCTACGTCTAAAATATCAACGACATTGAAAAAGCAAATAAATTTTTTAAAGTCAACTTTCAACACCTGTAATGGAAAGAAAATTTCACAACAAAAAACAAGGGGAACAGTTTGATATAATTTTTTTCTGAAAGACAATTATAAATGCTTGTTTAGTCTTTCTTTAAAAAAAAAAAAAAAAATAAGGGTTAGAATCAATGTAAGTAAAGCAATTAAAACAAAAAATGTATGATTATCTGCAGTCTACAGCTGTGCAAGAAAAGCAAGGTGTAAGTACAGCAACCAGACTGCATTGAGTGCATCGAACATTTCTGACTTCCAAAGATAAATAACGCAGGCTGAGTAAAATAAAAGATTTCATAATAAGGGTCATCAAATGTGTTGCCTCTGGTTGGTTAGCAGAGATAAAATTAGGAGGCCATGCAGCCCAGTTGCTTTACTTACACCTTGTATCACAATATAAAACACACACAAAAAAGACAACAAAAAATTCTACTTGGAAAAAAAAAAATACAATTGCCATACAAAGCCACACCAAAACAAAACTATTGCCATACAAAGCCACACCAAGACAGAACTAAATTTATTTTAAAAAGCAACAACAAAAAACAAAACCAAAAGGTGAATGGGAATCAGGTAAACCCATGTGTCAATAAAAAACGAGTAAGCGTAAGGGTGGGGGTGCTTGGGGTGGTGATGGTGGGGGAGAAAGCAAAGAGGGGTTACCTCCTCCTGGGCGCGTTTGGCCTGGTCTTCCACTACTGTATGCTTATGGAAGGCAGCGTCGCTCTAACAGGGATTAATGGACAACAACAAAATCATGTGGGATGTTCTATAGACTAGTAGCTAACTGTACACTGGGGAAGGAACACACCGTCGCCGTCCACAAACACTGTAGTACGTCATAGTGACTACTTTTCAGGAGGAGCATAAACATATTTTTATTTTGACTGATACAATAACATACTACATATTTAAAATGTCAAATACAGGAAAACGAAAACAGGCATTCCCACAGCAGGAAGCTTGTTAGATCCTCAAAGAGAAATAATTGCGGTATAGCAAATAAAACATTTTCAAAACAACTAACATATTACAATTTTCCTGGACGGCGACGACCTAGCCCTGTGATTGCAGTCAGGCCAACTGTCCGCAAGGTTTGTCGTATTTGAGGTTCTTAGAGAATTCAGCGCAAAGTCTTTTTAAGTGTTAAGATTACAAAATTGAGAAATTGTGGCATTGAGTATTGAAGATTGAAATGTGTAGAAATCCAGAGGATTGAGAGAAATATGAACTGGACACAGGAGAGCAAGAAGGATTATACAAAATTTGAAAAGAATGACTTTCCAGAAATTCATATTAAATGAACATAAACTGAAAGGCAATGAAAAACGATCAAATTCGAGATGCAGGAACATGGAAAAGGCTCTTGTTACCTACCTACCATTAACAGAACACTTTTTACCAAAAAAGAACAAAATCAGAAACACAAGAAAACCCACTTAGAGCGGCAGACAACAGGAAGAATATAGAACAACAAGACGGGAAAGGGAGAAAGAGGTTTGATAGACTGGAAATGGCGATTGTTAATAAATTCATTCAGATAACAACAAGAAAGGTCAGGATACCAAAAACAAATAAAAAAAATATAAACAAGATGACAATCAAGGAAAATAGTTTCGGTTTCTGTTAAGTTGACAAATCTGTGACATAGTAACTGCAATAAAACTTCCTCCCATTTGGAGCTGCTGCTATTCTTCAAACTAATCACAAGCATTTATGACTGAAGCATTATCCATTTCTCAATTCTATCTACAGCGCAAAAAAAAAAAAAGAAGCTTATTTCTATCTATAATTTATTTTAGGCACCAGTAAAATATAGCAGGTTAAGATGAGCAAAAATAATATTTGGACAGAAATGATAAAAGTTTGGAGAATCTGCCGTAGCTAAAGACTTGATCCTGAACTAACGAAGCACTATGTATGTTACATTATCAATCATATAAAAAAAAAAAAAATGTCATGATCATAGACTGTGGAACCAAATTAGGAACTGAAAAGCTAACAATCTGAGAGTTAAAATTATTAGACTTTACAATCTAGTACAGGTCACGACTTGAAATCCATTAAATCAGATTTCATATCTTTTCATCAAAGTCTGGTAATGATGTACACATTAGTTTTACAAATTGTCTTTTGGGGCAAAAGAAGGAATTGGATCCATCATTTCAAAGTGCACTGAAGTAATCAGCATTTTTTAATATTAATATAATATCTATCTTTCTTTAGCCCTCACCTCGGCCACAGCGTTGTCCCGTTTGTCCTGCAGATTGAGGACGTCCCGTCGTAATTTTTGAATGGTGTCGTCCCGCCGGCCCAGCTCCGACTTAAGCACCTCATGGTGATCCTGTGTGGACATCTGACCCTCCCGCAGACACTCTTGTAAGGCACCGATCTACAGGGACGGGTGCAAAATAAATGACATTGGTGAGATACAGTGCCGAGATGAGTCACAGCCTTAGAGAGAAAGTAAAGAAAGCCGGGAACCTTTGAAGTTATCCAAAGAGGGACGTGCCTGAATTGTGCTCGGGTTTAGATGCAGGGGATCAAACATACTACTCTACAATGGAGACCCCAGCCCAAATGCTCAAGACAAATTACGAGGATGGAGTGCACCAGGAACAAACATCTGGCTAAAACCACTCTAGCCATAACAATAGCCAGGTCTTAAACATGATAAATCTTCAAGACCAGCGATTAAATTGAATCAGTTGTTTTTCAGACAACTGTGCTGAGCAGAGCTCTTGAAAAGCAGCCTAAAATCCCCATCAGATAAACATGTGAAAATGAATAGCAAATAGTATAGACACAGTGCCGAGGTGAGTCAAAGCCATAGAGAGAAAGGAAAAAAACAGGA
>JBCIKM010037052.1:0-15940 GCA_039654465.1 Melibe viridis
CTCTCTCTCTCTCTCTCTCTCTCTCTCTCTCTCTCTCTCTCTCTCTCTCTCTCTCTCTCTCTCTCTCTCATTATATTATTAAGATTTTGAATTCAATTATTCCTAAATGACACTTTGCATGGCAATTTCAATTAAAAACTATCATGAATGCTACAGGTTTATTTGCCTTTTAAGTACGATAACCATACTATATATGATATGAAAAAGTTGTGTTTTTCAATATATTATTTCAATTTTGTTATTTTGTTTTTGTTCTTCTATTCAGCCATTTAAAAACTAAAGTACTTTGGAACTCTTCTGTGATTCTCTTTGTTCTCTTATAATTCTGCATGTTATTGTCCTTGACGTTTCTTAAAAGGAATGTGAGCATTATAAAAACAAAAAAATCTAAAAAAAACAAAACATACCCAAACTTATAACAATAACAGCATTTTCATATTACTTTGCCTTAATTCCACAGCAGTGAGAATACTTTTATTTCAAATACCTTTTCAAAAGCTGCTGATTTTTTTCATTTTTTTTAAATTTTTGTTAATTGAATATTTCCTCTTGTAAACTGGAGCCTGTTGCTCATGAAAAAGTATTGTCTCTAAGAATTTACACAGCCTGAGCATTAAGACCACATCATGAGTTCTAAGTGCACACAGCCTTTGATGTTTACATCGACCACCGCTCATGGGTGCCACCGACTGAATTTGCAGAAAGCTGGAGCATTTATTTTGCAAAAAATAATAAACTCAATAATGATAATGATACGCCCTGTGGTAAATCGGCTCATTGGTCTTTATCAATGAGCAGATACCACCAAAGGCAACAGCAACTATTGTTTGGCTTAAGATCAAGTAATACATACTCCTTATGTATTGCTCATTACACCACAGGTCTGTGTAACCCTTTCAATCCTATTTTATGTTCTCTTTTGGCTTTTTTTCAATGATACTAAACCCAAAAAATTCTCTGTTCTGTCTATATCAATTTGACTTTTTTCTTAGCTCATACTCATACATGGCAGAAGCATCATGCAGCCTTTCGATTATTGAAATGGGGATGGTTATTCTGATGGTTGCTGTGGCTGATTACTGGGGACGGTTTCTCCCGTCGGTTACTTTGTCAGGTCTGGAGGAATTGTCTTGCCATCAAGAACCGTGATTACTGATTACTTCCACAGGGTCCCGCTCAGCACTAGTTCACACACATGGATAGCTGACAGGCCTTGCCGAAAGACCAGCTCTCGTGACAGCCCCGCGCTCCCCCTGCCTTGCACTAATAATACTATTGTGTACTACTACTACTACTCTCTCTCTCCGGCCTATCATTTTTTAAATTTTTTTTTTACTTACAGACTTTATCTAAATAAGATTGAAACTGGCCGGCCTACTTCTGATCTTGATCGGCCGGTGACGCGTTTATCAAAATCTCTATTGGCCAGCGAACTTTCACCCATGCTTTCATCATAATTATTAATACACACATCGACAGTAATACTCAGTCTCACTGAGTCAGTTGATATAACTGAAGAAGAAGAGGAAGAAGATTTTTTTTTTTTTCTTTAAGCTTATTATGCTAAAACAGTCTTACAAAATCTTGCATTCAACTCCCCTTTGTGTAGTTGTGATGTTTCCAACATAATTCTTTACGACCACTTAGATGAAGTGCCGTGACTAAAATGGTGAATGGTGCAATCCCTTGTCAAGGTATTAATCGTGGCCTTCTGAAAATTTCACGCTGTGTAATGTCATCACTTGGCTGCAAGAATCCTGTAACTTACACATGTAACTGTGTAACTTAACTGGAGTCTTGCAGAAAATCGGCAATGTAATAATTCTTTGTGTTGTCTTTTCCTGTTGAGACATTTACCTGTCATTTTTTACTCATGTGATTGTAAAAACTTATTTTAATCCTTGCCTTGTAAATTTTGTGAATAAATTTGTTATATATATCTCTTTTTTTCCCCCTTCAAACTATTACCTTGTCTACTCGAGCCATGCGTTCGTCAATCATTTTCTTTGAGAAAAGATCCAATTAACTCTTTGTTCATAGTTATAGACCTCTTAAGTAGAAGAATCTTTTACCTTTGAACAATAGGCAAGAAGATTGAAGGAAAGGGAGAAGTTTCCAGGAATCTTTTGAATATCGCCTAATAAAATAATGAACATTGATTTGTATGTTGACATTTTTTTTTTTATTGAGACATATTTTTCAAAGGGAAGTACTTGGTTTGGGTTGAGAAAAAACCCAACAAACTTGAAGTTTAAAGTTGTCGAGCAGTCAATAGTTCGCTAAATAAAATTTCTCAACTTGCTTGTACTTGATTTTTTGATCTTTTAAAACTACTCTAGTCTAGTTGTTACATGGGCATTATTTTTCATGACCCTGCTATTATTCTTAAATTAAAGTAGGAATGGACGTCTCTAAATCTAAGGCCCACTTAACATAAAAAATGTGGCTTCACGCGTCACAATTCCTATGTCACGCATGTCCCACCACCCAGCCTTCTCACATACAGCAGGTGTCACTGCTTTTGTCAGGATTGTCATTAAAATCATCCAACCAATTTTGTCAACATACATGAACCGGGTCTTTTCACCCAAGTTACATGTCACCTCAGGTCCTATGTGAGCTGGGTCTGATATCATGGAAAGTGGCTTCACTTGTTGCTCAGAAACCTCAATTCTCTTTTTTTTTTTGTTTTTTTGTTTTTTTTTGGGGGGGGGGGTCTGTCTGAAAAAAAAAAAAAAAAAAAGAGAGTTCGCTGGTAGTAGTTTTAATTATAATTTCTGAGTACTCCCTTCTTTATCTTGTCTTTGAAACTTTTACGGATCTCTTTCACTGTCAATCAGGTTTCAAATTTGTGAATTACCACATGTTATGTATATATGCCAAAAAGGAAAGGGTAAAGCAATTTATATTTTTTTAAAAATGAACATGTAAGACAATTTTGTGTGAGATCTCCATGAACAAAGAGTAAGAGACTTTGAGAAACTCTAATTAAATGTGGTATTTTATAATAATTATAATAATATTTGCGTAATGAACCTTTTAGTTTTGTTTTAATCATTTATGACGACAATGCTGAAATCAGCTTATGCAGGCGGTTGGTGGTGTCCCTTATGGGCACTTCCACTTCTATTTCTTTCCTTTTACACTGAAGTTATCATCTTATTTTTTCCTCATTTCTGTGAAGTCCTGTTCTTGTCGTCTTGTTTGCTACTCTGTGGTGATTCCCTATTTCATGCTTTTTGGTACAATACTCATGGGTCACAAGTTAAAAACGTGTTGAGTACTTTAGTTTAAGTACAAAAATGGGGTTTAAAGATCCTGGGTCTTCCTGGACCATAGTGCTGTTATGGGTGATGGCCATTGCTTATTTTTGTGAGGTGAGATGATAGTTGTGTTGACGTTGATATGCGTTTTGAGCAATGATATTTATTTTTCAGTACAAATCATCTCTCCACTATTTGTGGTTTGATCCATTTACTAAGTCTGACAATTCAAATGAAGAAGACAGATTATTGACTTTGTCATTTGAGGATAACTACACAAACCTCAAGTCTTGCTTTAAATATGATGATTAACATCACAAAAATAACATATATGAATATAGTTGGCATATCTTTTCGTCTAACATTACGTATTTAATGATTTTGACTCCTTCAGTTCCAGACTGATTGTGTGGTTGTATGTCATGGTTAGCAGATATACATACTCTTGAGAACAGCTTATAATCAAAATGAAAAACATACATAATTGCTTCTGTCTGATTTCTTACCTAAAAAAATGTTTTCCACTTTATCCTTGTGAAGTAAACAGTTACCAGTTGAAGTAAAAAATTGTCATTTTTGATTTATGGGAATTGTGGAAGATCTCACAGGGTTCAAACCAATTTCATATTTTTACCTTTTTTTTCTGGACTTGATTTGAGAATAAAAATGATTGGAAAAAAAAATTATGCATGATTTTGTTTCTTGTTTCTCTCCTCTACGTAATTTTTTAATTTTTTTTTTTTTACATGAATTAAAATTGAAAATCCTCATAGTCAGGAAGAAATTACTGTTCAGAACCAAAGAAACCTTGTCTAAGGACCAAACACTCGACAACATGCAAGCACTCTTCCAGGTTTTGACTGAGGTCCCAAATTGGATGCTTTCTTTTAGAATAAAATAAAATTCCTTTCATTCATCTCGTAGGGGAATAAATTTGTTTCAAGGGTCCGTCACAAGGAACGGCTGGCACAACTCTGGCAGCAGCAAAAGTAGAGCAGCGCTGAGTGATTGGCACAGGAATTGAGCCCACACTTTTTAACATGAGAGTTCGACCCCTTACCAAGCGACTGAGCTACCAAGCACAGATTACCTAAGGAGTGACAACACCAGCACATACCTTGGTTGTGGTTTGTCCACTGCAGAATTGTGGTTTGAGACAGTCTTGATCGACACTACTTTTGTTTTCTTGCTTTTTTAAATGAAGTGGCACCCTTACTTTTTCTCTTTTTCTATTCTATCCTCCAGAGAGTGAGAACTTGCAAGATTCAAATAGCATAGAAAAGATTATTTTATTTATTTATTTATTTATTAATTTTTTTTTTTGGGGGGGGGGGGGGGTGGCGGTCCCAGGCCAAAATGTCTGTGCTACCAGAGTTAGTTCAGCAGTAAATTAAAATCTCTCATTCTAGTATTAACTATTTTCTTCCATGCAATTTGTTTTTAAGTCATTCTTATTGAAGACCAGGGTTAAAAGGAGAAAAATAACAATATACTAATATATTTATAGAAAACTTGAAATAACAAAGAGTAAAGGAACCAATTGCATGGGTAATGCACATAGTTATTTCCATTACGCTGCTGACATGAGGTGGGCACTGAACTGACAATGATTGGTTGCATAGAAAAGACAAGATAGTGATACAATATTTTCTGAGAACTCAAAATTCTGACACAGAGGTTTAAGATTTGAAAAAAAGAAAAGAAATCATTTTTTTTTCTTTTACAAGATTGTACTTAAATTTAATGATCCATTCTTCAGAACACAACAAAACAGGAATGTTTTACAACAACAATAGCATTGCTGACAAAAAATTCTGTGATTACAGCTTTCTAGTCTCCATTGCCGAAAAAGGATCTAAAGAGTAAGCATATGAAGTCGTGAAAATAAAACCTGTAGCTAAAGACAGTGAGAATACAGCAACAAAATGCCAATTCTTAAAAATCAAAAATCAAATTCAAAATCAAAATCAAAACCTAGCAGTGAAAAATAAAAGGGCATTCATGGTTTTTCAATTCCATCTGAAAATATACATAATATATTATTTTGACCATGTGATGAGAGTCTCGATGAAGAGAAATTGAAAAATGAACCACAACAACAGAATGAAACTTCACCAGGGAAAAAGTTACGAGTACCAGCTTTTAACTGGCAGCAAAGTAGAGACTTTAAGTAGGCACAAATAGGACTTAATGTAAGAGCATGGCCAGCACTGCCAGCAGTAGTCGGTAAACTTTCACCCCTGAACTTGACCCATCCTTATGTAGAAGTCGTCAACTAAATAACCTTAGCACCATTCTTTCGTATTGTAGCACACTGAGACAAAATTAATAATTTATACACCCAAAACTCTGGACTCATTTACAGTATGGCCTGTTATAAATGGAAACTGTTAATACATACAACTAGGAATTTGACATACTTGGCCCATTTCCCTCTCCCCTTTGTCTATTTAAAAAAAAGATATATTGCTAGTACTAGTAACATAGTAATAGTGCAGGACCTCAACAGGCCCTGCTCAGCATATTGAGAACAAATTATTGCAGTGGACGAGCGTGGCAATTTTGTTTGCTTGTTTTTTGGGGTGTGGTTTTAAGGCCCCATGACACACATGGGCGAAGAGTAGCCAAGGAGAAAATAAGATAAGATGACAGAATTACTCAAAGCGGGAACAGATCAAACCACAAACCAATGAGAGATGATTTACATTAAAGAAATAAAGATCACTTAAAAAACACATATTGAAATCACACAGAGATGATTTACAATAAAGAAATAAATATCTCTTAAAACACATATCAACATCAGAGAGAGATGATTTACAATGACAAAAAATAATATCACCTCTCCTAACACAAAAAATATATAATGGCCACCACCTATAACAGCATAATGGTCTAGGAAGACCCAGGATCTTTAAACCCCTTGGCGTACTGAACTACTCAGTACTTATAACTTGTGAACCTGGAGTTATGTACCAAAAGGCATGAAATAGGGGATAACCACTGAAAACTAAACAAGACAACAAAAACAGGACGCCAAAGAAAAGAGGGAAAAGTAAGATGATACCTTAAGTATAAAAGAAAAGAAACAGAATTAGAAGTAAACACCCGAGACACCCAAGAGCATGACAAACAATATTGTTATAATTCAAGCTGATCCAGTCAACTCGCCTCTCCTTAGCACTGGAATGAAACTTCTCACCAGAGTTGCAGAGAAATGGAACTACGAAATCAGACAGATATTGTTAGTGAAAGAAAGAAGACTGAATAGTAGAGACATTATTTTCAATATAGATCATGAGTTTCATCATTCATCAATTTGTAATATGAGCTTCAAAAAATCACAGGGATTCAAAGAAATTGATTTAAAACAATAAATGCACATTTGAAATTCATGAATAAATAGTTATATAGATGATCACATCCCTTGGGATAACTTTTTAATGTTGCTAAAAAAAACAAACCAAACAGACCTAAAACACAATTTTTTTATAAAACTTGGAAAATTTTAAATAAATTTCAAAATAAACACACAACTCACCCTCAATCCAAAAGATTCACCTTGCATCTTTGGAAACGAACCCCAAACATTCCAGATAATTCATATATTCAGATCAATTAGTTCAAAAGATATGTCAGAGACAGCGGCACTTTTGATTTGCTAGAAATTTTATGCACCTCAATTTGATATAACAATTCATAGACAGAAACATCTTCTACTGAAGATTTTAACTCTTTCCGAGGCAGAATTCTTTTTTTTTTTGCTATAGACCGAATTCGTGATTTACAGTCAGTGCAAAGCATTAGTCATTTTTGCCCAATCCTTATCCCTTCATATTGCCTTAGCAGTGTCAGGATTCAGCTCCAAGTGGCTGGAAAAACTGTGGATCACAAGAAATGAAGACAGGCAGATGATCAGTCAACCATGCTTAATCTTGCGTAGCGCAATGAGCAATACATATTGGGTATTACTCGATTTTAAGCAAAACAATAGTAGCTGTTGCCTTGGTGGTATCTGCTCATTGACCAGTGAGCCTATTTACCACAGGGTGCATTTCTTACCTTAAAACAATTAATTGACAAAAAAAAGTAAAACTGCCGATGAAACAAATAGTGACTAGCACCAATCTATTGGTGTACACCCTGAAAGGGTTCAGATACCCCTTTCAAAACTGTCTGTCATGATGTCTTTCATGTGTTTGTGAATTAGATGTCTACAAATATTTGCCTCTATGGAGATGATAAAGTTAGTCCTCGATTTGAGAGGATGTTATGTATAACAGCCAAAACTCTATTCTATAGGGCAGCCTCATTTCTTAAGACTTCCTGCTCAATTCCACTACTTGCAACTCTTATTGTTTCTTTCTATCTTTATCTTTACCCTTAGTATATTTTGGTGTAAGGTTTAATTACTATGCACAAACTTTTGCCACTGATCTCTTTCTAGGAGCTCTTATTGTACAATTCAAAAACATTCAATCTGTCATGTTTTCATAAATAAACTAAAATTAAAACAAAGATACTTGATAAATACTACTGACTCACAAATGCTGTTATTTTGACATGTCTCAAAAATACACACAACACTTAAGCAACTTCTACATCAAACACCTCAACTCACAAAATCTTTTTCCACAAAACTTTCAATACTCACGGATGAAATTCTCTCTCTCTTTTTCCTTTTTTTTTTGACAGAACATTTAAGCATCTCACATCATTCAAACCATATCAAGTCTTCTTCACTCTTCCACTAAAAACTCTCCATAGACTGACATTCGACTGTGGAATGGCTGGGCAGGGCAATGCATCTTATTTGGGTCATCAAAATATCGGAGAGAGTATTTACCAAGACTAGCATACAAATTTCCCAAACTTGGAGATTCCAGTTGGTTGTTCAGACTCTCAGCCTCTCCCTCGCTGACTTTCCCTGATGATATGCTGGAGAAAAGCTGTACAATTTTTTTCGTCAGAGACAAGATGTTTTCGCGCCTATTTTCCAACTCCGATTTTTTTGCAGCGTTCTGAGAACCTTTGCCATCACTGTCAACGTCATCTTCGTCATCCTGTTGCATTTGCATTTCAAGATGATATTTCAAACTGTCAGCGACCAATTGGGATTCATCTTTTACAACCGTACGAGACTTTCCATTTGTTTCATCTTCATCTTCAGATGAAGCGTTATCTTCATCCCTGAGCTCATTATTGTCTTCATCAACGTTCAAATCATCAGAGGACGAATTTGTCTCTATCACTTCGTCTTCTTCACTTTCCACCTCCTTTTCTTCATGAGGGACTGCACTGTACTCCGTCTGTGTGTGTTTGACCACAACTTCCTGCGGTAAAGTAACACCGATGTCACCATGAGCTTTGTCTTCCTGTGAACCCTTGCCCTCCCCTTGCTGTTCCACTGCATCATCGATGTTTTTCGAATCCTGTTCACTTTGGCCATCAGCAACCAACAACTGCTCTGCCAAATTATCTGCAGTCGTTTCAAAATCTGTGCCTTTAAATTCTGATAGCAGTTTCTCACCGATTTCAGACAGGTTCATATCTTTGGATGTCATCTTTAAAGTTTCCATCAATACCTCTACCATCTCTTTATCCGCCTTTGTTATATTAGCAGAGGAAAGGCTCTTTACATTGGGATCTTCTAGTCTGTCAGTTTTAGGTGGACCGGATGGTAACGAAATTTCAACTTTAAGACCAGCTAAATCTGTGCTGTCTTCCCTGTCTTTATTATCGCTATGCAAATGATCTCTAAACTTTTCATCCTTGTCTCTAAAATCATTATCAACGCTTCCAGGTGTAAGAGTAATCTTCATTGAAGAGTGACCCTGCGTGTTTTCTTTCTGAACGCTTTTTTTCTGCATTTTCTTTTTGCTCCAGTCTGTCGTACCAAAGTCTGATTCGTCCTCGACCAAATTAAACAATGACAACAGGTCCAGGTTGGCGTGGAAGTCATCTAGAATTTTATCCTCCTCGATCTTTTTAGCACTGCAACAATGGACAGCCGCCAGGTCTATGGGATGCGCCTCCGTGTTGAACACATACCCACCAGCCTCAATCACACACGACCCACTAGGCGTGTCGATGACCTGCCCCGTGCTGCCATTGTTGTGTATGAAATTGTCCGCATCAAACAGCAGATACAGGTACTTTGTTGTTTCAGCTAAGAAAAATGATTCCATACGATCTTCCAGCCTATGATCTCGAACATCCTTTATCTGGAAAATGTCAAAAAAGAATAAACATTACAACAATAATAAGAATAAAAAATGATGTAACCTCACGAAACCAATGGTATTTTGTTTATTGGGGGTTTAAGGGCCCCACAACACACAAGGGTCAAAGAGGGGTCCGTATATAAAAAAATGTGTTTCTCGATAACAAAGCTGATGAGGGTTTTGGTCTCTCATTCTGATTCATTGAAATCTCAGCCTCGATTGCTTCACGAGAATGACATCCGGCCTACGTGCCAAGGACAGAGCTATAAAATAGTTAGAGTCTATGACTTAAAAACAATGTATACTTCACTACGCATGTCGTGTCTACATTCATTTTGATGAAGCTGTGGCTGCATTGGACTGGACTAGACTGCAATACTCATTGCAAAGGGAATAAATAATCACAGATGGCTAATTATCTCCTCATTATTAAGAAACTAAAAATCCTCTTTATCAGCGATCCTCCAAATTTTTTTAAAGCTTTTCAATATTAAACTCCAAAATTCTTTAACTTGCCCAACTTGTACCAGAGTATTTCTATAAGAATAAGAGCTCGATCCCCCTGCCATAAGTTCAGGGAGAGGCATTTCTAACACAAGAATTTTCGAACGATGCCATCTTAGCCAGGGGTTAAAACCCAGGACATAAGCAGTTACCTTTTGACTGTTAGAAAAATACATTACCCCTAAATTACTCCCTTTCAAGTAACTTCAGCTCCACATACTTGTTTCCCCTACCATGCACCTAGAGCTGCTTTGACTGATATAGATAGGTGCTTTATAAATAAATTCAAGGTATTATTATTGTTATTATTATTATTATAATTATTATTATTATTATAATTATTATTATTATTATTATTATTGAAATTTGAACCAGTATTTCCTTCCCTCACTTTGATGTGAGTTTGAGTTTCTTATGCACAAGACAAGAAAACGGCCTTAATACTCACAGTAGCATAGCCACAGCTAGTCCTCGCCTCCTTCTCGATTGATTCCACAATGTCTACACCCATCTCCAGCAAGGAAGGATCTTTGGTAGCTCTATACAAGTACATGATGCTCTCTATCAACTCTGGCCGACCAAAACAAAAACACGTTAAACCGGTTCACATCTTGAAACAAAGTAAGATTATGATGCATGTTGAGAAAGATTTGAATTTGGAAAAGATATAAAGAGAACGACTAGCAGCTGAAATACATAGATCTCAAAAGTGATTTGAAATTTAAAGTTTGAAGAACATTAAAGAGTAATTCCTTAAGGTCATAATATGCGTGAGTCACTGACAGTGTGGGCTTGACTTATTAACTGATGTGAAAAATGTTTTGTTCTTGTTTGTTTGTTTTTTTTAATTAACTGTTATTATTTTTATTTTCCTGAGTACCTGGACCCGTCTCGGTGAATATATGCACGTTGGCTATAAATAACATCGTTAAATTATTGCCATTATTACCTGGCCTGAGAGGATAGCCCTCCCTGCCTTTGTGCACCTCAGACTTTGGAATGTTGTAGTATTCAGGGGTGAAGCCAAACTGGCGCCATACCATGTGAAAGTTGTGCAGGGTCTTCATGGCGGCATCGATGTCACCCAGCATCATCTGCAAACACGGTGGAACACGCTTAATAATAATAATAATAATGAATGGCATTTCTATAGCGCATGTCCCTGAGTAAGTTGGGCTCCATGCGCTCACAATACCACATCCCTGGCAGACAACACACATACAACATATAATATGACATTACAAGTCACCTGTTAGGCTTGTTACAATTTTTGGGACAGAGAGACAGCATTGTCTACAACCAGGGGGACCTCCTAGCTTTACATCCATCTTACACACTTGTAGAGCACACCTTTATAAAGAACTGATGGTTATAAAGAATAGATTTTGAAGCACCTTAAGACCAGTACAAACAGTGAAACACGCTTAGAAAGCACACCTTTATTAAGAACTGATGGTTATAAAGAACAAAATTTGAAGCAACTTAAGAGGAGTAATTACAAAGGTCATTTTACAGAAAGGAAAAAAAACTTCTTTTTTTTTAAATTTAACACTATGAAAACATTAAAATGTCAATTTTTTTTATTTTCAGGGTTTGAAAGTGAGTCCTTCACAATTATGCAACGAAAACTAACACTGCAGTTCAAAGGAGAAAGGTATTGAAAGAATGTGTCATTGGTATGAATATAAAGATCAAAGGGTCTGCATGAACACGTTGTCTCACCTGTATGTTAGGCCAGAAAGCGTCCAGAGAGGTAAACATGGGCAAGGTGATGGTTCCTTTGGTCATCTGCGCCCACATATACCAGTCATCTTTCTTCAAGTATTTGTTAATTGATACTTCAAATTCTACAGAGATAAAATCACAACAAGACAAGCAATCAAGATAAAGACGAGACAGTCAAAATGAAATATACAATTAACCAGCCAGGAATGATTTAAAGCAACCATTTCAAAAATGTATTACATCAGTGTTGAAGATATAAACGAGCCATGAAAAAGGTTTGAGCAGGGTTTTTTCCCATAAATATTCCACTCGTACAAACATTTTTAGCTGTGATGAAATCATTGTCGCAGCTCGCAGCTTATCAATTCAATCGGTTTCATTCCTTTACAGTGAACATTCTCATGTCCATGTCACTTCATGTGGACTCATCTTCTTCTTTCATTGAACGGACAGACTCAGCTGTCATGAGTATGGTAGGACTTGATTTTGAATTTTGTCCGGACAGCCGCATTGCGCCCGACTCTTTTCGATTTTCAACTGCCAAGAATTCTTTTACGTGCACAATTTGCATCGGGCACCTCCAAGTTTATTGTCCATCTCCAATGGGACCTTTAGCTTAAGAAGTGAGCACTGTACCTCTCTACCCCATACCCCCGTGGCTGTGATCAAACAGGTTACAAAAAGCATTGTCTGATTCAGCCCCCAGAATTCTGGCCATAGGAAGCAACAGCGAATCCAAGCAAGCTGTCACATGGTGAATAAAGCAGGGAAGTCTTCAGCCAATACTACTACTTCTTGATAAAGATCAAAGGGCTGTAGGCTTGGTGGCTTAGTTGGTAAGGCGTCAAGACTCCCATACTGAAGGGCTTGGGTTTGTTTCCTCCCAGCACAATCGTGTTAACTACACTATGATGCTGTTATAACCCCTGCTACCTGCGTTGTCCCAGTCTTCCTTTGGAACAGACCCTAAAAACAAATTCCCATGCAGGATGAATTAAGGGAACTAACTTTCATCTGTCATAAGGAAAATTGTGTTGCAAGTTTTACCAACTAGCAGAGTACAATGTCTAACCTCTGTATAGATGAGTCAGCTCAGGCAGGTTGAACAAAATAGATCCTTTCACTAAATATTCAAAATAAGAGTCCACGCCGCCTCCGATGCCAGAATCTGTGGCAGTCCATTTCCCTGTCTTCACATCAATGTGATTCCCCAGCTGCAGAAACAAAAATAAGACTTTGATCAATGGACGACATGGTGAGTTTTTAAATTATGAAAATTTAGAAGAGAAAAAAAACAACAACATTGATCATTAATAAATTTGACCAAGATGATTCAATCCTTTCAGAGTAAGATTAAAAATATTAAAAAAAACAAAAAAACAAAAAACAAACAGCATTCCGTACCACTAAAAATTGATTGATACTTTGACTTGAGATATTGATTATTGTAGCCAACCCAAGTAATATAATGTATCCATCCACTTACCAATCCTAGTGGTGACCTATTTTTCCAAAGACTGCGAACAGCTCTAATGGCTGCTTTCTCAAATATAGGATCTCCAGTCAATCTGCTTAGCGTTCCAAATTCAACGATAAAAGTGCCAACCCCTGCAGTGCAAGTTACAGTTGTCTCCCCTTTGGGAACTCCGTGTCGTAAATTAACTGTCCCATAAGGCATGCCAGTCGGAGTGTCAAAGGCTGGAAGAAATAAAGAGGCAGACGATTATGAGGTGGACAAACGGCTGTGAACTTGACAAATTAGATCGAATAAAATTATACGCTGACAAAGCCGCTTACAAGAACAAAGATATATACAGGAATTTTGCATTTCTTTGCTCTGGTGAAAGAGTAAATTTTAATGTAATTGCCGTACGCCACAGTCTGTAATTCTAAAGCTTTATGGTGCTTTAAAAGGATGAAAAGATTTTACCCTCCTTTGTCAGGGCTGCTATAATATGTTAAAAGAATCATTTTTTAAACATTACATTCCAGAGAAAATGGTTCTTCGTGATCAAATTAGTAAGAAAATGGTTGTAAATTCATTTCAATGTTTGTAAATTTTCATAATGTTTTGTCTGATTAACATATAAAAGATCTCACTTCTTAATTTTTTCAAGAATAATTGGTACCAAAACTGGAAGGTGATAAAATATTAAAATTGGGTAGTGCAAATTATAAAAGATGCCAAAATGATTAAAAAAAAAATAATAAAAAAAATTAAAAAGCTGTAGATCAACTTTGAGAAAAAAAAAAAAAAAAAGGTAGATGAATTTGAAAACAAAAATAGACAGTGAAGGTGTTAACCTGGCAGCAACTTGCGAGCGATGCTATCTGCCATGCGGAGTAAAGGGCCGGAGCACGGCCAGGCTTCCTCTAGCTCCATTCCCGCTCGTTTCATCAGTAAATGTGCCGATATAAGACCACCCACAACTGGAAGTAGGAAGAAATGAAAATCAAATTTCTTAAATTCATCATAACCAATACCCCATGAAATTTATTTTGTGAAAAGCATTCAACAGAAATGAATAAAAAAAATATGTTCAATCAAAAAATCAATGCAGGGTTACTGGTTTATTTATTGTTGATTTTAGGGCACCACAACACAAAGGAGCTGCCGGGTTGAATATCTAATGCTATGTATCCTAAATGAATTGTGTAAAAGTGAAAAGGATCAATTGGAACAGGTTTAATATATTTATAGACATCAATCATGCTTCATTAATAAAAATCAAATGTCCTTGGCCTTGTAATATATATGACTTCAATTTTCGTAAATTTACACAAATATGCAATCTTAACTTCAACAAGAAAGTAAAAACTAATTTTATGCAGCCTTATTCTATGGTGGACCAAATAAAACTAAAATCATTAACTCAATCGTAAATTTGTTGTGATACTCACTCCGGATGTTTGTTTCAAACACAGATACATTGATATCCATATCAAAGGTATTTTCTCCCTTCGCAATAACAATGTCGGCAATACGTCTGAACTCTGAGAAATTTCCCATGACAGCCAGAGTATCCATGGCATCAATTAGAGTCAGTGAATAGCTTGATTAGGAAAAAAAGACAAAAAAGATTTTTTAAATTTTTTACACCAAAGTTTCACTTTTCAGCAACAGCTTATATAAATCTTATTAGCGATTTTAAAAAGGTTTCCACTTATCTTAAATAATCCGTTAAATTCACATTACAACATGACTAACACTAACTGTGTAACTTCCATTTGACTTAAATATAACGATTTCCCAATAGCTCACCATCTTTAAAACTCATTTTTATACCATGGATCTTAAAAGTTTGTCCTGATGTGAGAACAGCTATAGCACAAATATAACCACACACACAACTCATATCAACACAAAAATGACCAACCTTCCCCATGTGTCATGTCCTTGACAGGTCAAAGGTTTCAGTTCATCATATGGATATGCATAGTTCAAGTATCCTTCATAGGCATGGTAAAACATGCGTTCCACTTTATCTCTGTCAATCAAAATTAGTGAAAATATTTTAATGACAAACAGAAAAAAATGAAACAGAACCTTTTCATTGGCAAACAGCACTTTGTGATCAAGTTTGAAAAATTGAACACAACAGTAAAGCGAATACCTGAAGACCAAATGGAAAGCATTTACTAAAACATACTACACAAAGACTGATCACTATTTGCCAATGGTCTACAATTCAATCTCTGTGAAAAAATAGTTCTTGGACTATATGACTATCCCTATAATTAGGCAATATGCATTACCTTTGCTTTTTCAGCAATTTAATAACCAGTCAAAGTTATCCAGAACCAGAAACAAAACTTTTTCGTGTTATTCTCTCATTGAACTGACAGACTCAGCTATGATAGTATAAACATTTAAGTGGAGGGAATTAAGTTTGAATTTTGCCCCGACCACAGCCTTGCGGCTTACTCTATTCAATTTTTAACTGCCACAGTTCTTTTACATGCACAACTTGCACACAGGACCTCCAAGTCTATTGTCTTTCTCCAAAGAGAATAAAATACCGTGGTAGGAGTATGTGAACTTCCGTAAGAACTAAAAAACGCAACAAAACTGGACGTTCTGTCTCTTAACACTTTGAGCCCTCACGGGCTCAACTCCCGGGCAGATCTTACCTGGTTCTAGTTTGTTGGACCGGCGTGGGCGAACCCCCATCCCTTTCCTATCACCTCTCCCCCTCGATCTATCTGCCTGTCCGTCCCCCCCCC
>JBCIKM010037163.1:0-15940 GCA_039654465.1 Melibe viridis
GGTGTGTCTAAATTATGCCCGCATCGACAGTAATACTCAGTTCCACTGAGTCAGTCGATATAATTGAAGAAGAAAAAAAAGAAGAAGAAATGCAGGGTATCCTTATCCTGCCTATCAACAGTTCCTGTGTTGCGGCAGATAGACATAGTTCCTCTTGTGTGTGGATTTTTATGCCCCATGTTGTTGAAAATGATTAAAATGAGAGTCAATGGACTTGTAAGAGAAAGAAAACAAGACGAAGATAGCAACCAGGCTGAGCAGTAATTATAATTTTTCTTAAATTTAGTTGGCATTTTTTCGCCCTTGATAGTATGGTGTATTAAGTATGTTGATCTAAAATTCCTCTTGTTTGAATGAGTAGTTGACACCAAGTGTCTTTTAGTTAGAAAAACTGCAGTACACAGAGGAAGGCTCTAAATTATATCAGGGATGGGGTGTAAATGTGACAGGATATCTGCAAACAATGACAAACTCTTCAAGACGAGCAACAAAATTGAATCAACCGTTTGCATAAAATCTGCAAATGCTGAATAATCAGCAGAATCCCCATCCCTGTAATATGGTGATTGAATTTAGGTGCAGTTACAATGCATGGAGATTGGGGTATGATAAGGCTGGTCCTAAAAATGTCTGTCCCTTTCATTGTTCCGCTTTCTCCTCATTGCTTGTGCATGTCTCTCTCCTCCATGACTGCCCTGTGCTCTGTGTGTGCCAAACATAGGAAACACAAACCTGGCTTTGGATATATACCTGTTTTATTGTTACCTCCGCACCCCATCGTCTTGTCTTTTAGTTTACAATAAAAAACATTTTAAAAATGGTGAAGGTAAAATGCCAAGAGTAGACAATGGAGTGAAAAGATATGGAAAAAAGATAAAAGAGGAAAAAGTCTTTGAAATGTCGGCAGTTTTCTGAAGTGGGACTCGATTGCTAGTCAACTGCCAGGGCAGGGCAGCAAGTCTGACCACTGGGCCATTCATGGTGCTGGAGGACTTCCAACCAATCCTTCTTTTTTCCCCCTTTCTTTTCATTACTTTGTCTCTTTTTTGTCGTCGCTTTACCCATCCATTTCAATTTATCGTCATATATTTTCAGTTCCAGCTCCTACTTTGTTCTTTATTTCGTTTGGGTTTAGGAGGGCGTATACCTAGTTGGGCAATATTATCAACTACCTGGTACTTGTTAGTTTCTAAATTTCCCTCGGTGTCGGAAAATCTCCCAAAGTAGTGATGACCAATATTTAAAAAATACAGGTGAAGGCAGGCAGTATGTTGACTTTGATTTTCTAAATGGTGGAGATAGAAGGTGCTTGTAAGGTTTGCAAACACTGGCTTATCGTGTCCAAGTTATGATGACATACTAATGATAAACGCTTAATTGCAACAAAGAATAATTATTATCTATGTGCATAACAATGGCAAGCTAACTGTAGAAAGCTCTTTTTGTGAAAAAATGAACGTTTCATTCTCAGAGACTTCAAGAAATTTGATAAAATAGCATTTATATAATGCTTATTTATGGTCATGACAATACTCTTTATAAAGTTTATCCCCTCCCAGTCCCCCCCCCCTTCCCCCCTCCGCTCTATCATAGATGTATAGTTTCATAATTCTGAGGAAGGTTTTGAAGTATTTGTTTAACACTAGCTCTTCTTCATCTCTCTCCAGTACACATGATATGAGTCAATGGCTGCTTTACTCGATGTAGATTCCTCATGTTTTGTGTGGAGGCGATGTTGTCCCTTTGGTAGTTGTTGTGGAAAGATTGGAATATTTATATGCTACATCTTTGCTTTGCTTTTCAGAAAAATCAACCTATTGCTGTTTAATTCTCGATTATTGACCTTATATAATATTGTGATCAATACCATTTTCAGGAGAAAATTTAACCCTTCAGAAGAAATCAGATTTGGTTGATTAATGCTTTTGTGGTGACAATTTTTATAGAAATGTAAGCGACTAATTTTGCAATGTTCAGCGATAGAAATACTTTTATCATAGTATCGTTTTAGCAGAAAGTGTATGTGTTTTTCTTATGTTGGATTTTGTTTTGTAATGATTGATTGAACATAATAATCAAATCAGTGATGAAGCAAGGAAACTATAATATGATTCAGTTCCTGGGGACAGATTGGAGCGTTTTCTTTTTTTTTTTCTTAATCTTGCCAAGCAGGTCACTTAGAAGAAAACGTAGAAAATAATTGGAAACCTGTCTCCCTGCATTATGCTCCACCTTCCTTGTTTTTTTGCTTTTTTTTATTTTCATAAATTTTCTTGGTTCCCTCTCATCTCTCCATCTATTTCTATTGCCATGAGTAACATTTGATTTAAAAGCTGAAGTTGAAGTTTTGACTGGCGGATGTTGCCTGTTTCCATGGCTGTCTCTCTCCAAATGTAAAAAGTTTGAAATGTAGATTCAGGGTTATTAATTGATGTCTGACCCTCTTCCTTTCTCCGAAAAAAAAAAAATGTGCAAGCCTCATATAATATAACAAAACAATAGTAGAAATATGTGCCCAACAAGCTTCCATAGTATATAACACAATATAGAAAAACACAGTGGGAGAAATGTGTCTTAGCTTCAGTATGTAGCATACTATGGAAGAATGCAGAGGTAGAAATATGTATATGCTCCCATTGTGTAAATAAATAAAAAAACCAACAACCCCCCCCCCCCTACAAAACATCATATAAAAACCCTGGGGTAGATATATATATATGCAAAAGCTTCTTTTTATGAAGAATGGAACAAAAAAACAACCAATGGTAGAAATATGTACCTACAAGCTACATACAGCATGTTACTGTTACAAAATTTAAATTGCTGTGTTCTTCCTGCTTCTGATCATGACCTCTGTTGCTTGTCTGAGATCTTTGTGAATTGTGTTTTGATCATCATCAAATCAGAATATTATTCATTGCAGGTTTTTTAAAATTTAAATGAACATTGGTTTGCGGGAACATTGCTTAGAATATATATTATGAAGTCAAGTAGGAAAGTGAAATTTTACTAATACTAAATACGTCTTAATACTTTTTTTTACTTTTTTCTATTCATTGAACAGGAGAAAGAATTATGGAGATCCTGAAAGGTATGTGGATCATGAGCTGAAAAAATGAATGAACAAAAGTAGGCAAAAACATTATTTATGGAAAAGAAGAAAACTGTTAAAAGTTTTTTCTTGACTTTAAAGTATTATTTCTAAATGCAAAAAAACAACAACAGAAGTTAAACTTTGTTAATCTTATATGTCTGAACTTTTCCCCAGTCAGTTTGTTTAAGGCTTAAAGTTTCCCAGCAATAAGGGTCCATGTTGTGTTTACCTGATGACTAATTTAAACAAATTTTGTTTTAACCAATAATGTACATTTGGGCCAGGCAAACTTACAAGCTCTTTTTAGTCAATTCACTCAGTTTCACTCATTTATCTTGTTTGTAATTCGATATTCAATATTTTGGCAGGGACGCGTTGATAGCACAGCTCCAGCAGCAGATTTCAGACCTGACTCTCTATCTTGAGGAGGAACGAATGAACCACAGGCAAACCAAACAGAAGGTAACTATATGCTCTACCTGTCATAGAAATAAAGGTGAAGTGAGCAAGCAAACCACTTAACTCGGCAACAAAATACTGACTTCAAAACACTAATGTCTTATAAAACATACCTGTTATTAGAATTATAATAATAAATTTTTACTAGTGTTCAAAAACCATGAATTTGTAATATGAATCTATCAAACTACATCTGAAAATTAAGTTACAGAAAAAGATTAAATCAGTGTTTTGTCTCTCCTTTACAAATAACAAAAACAGGCTTGAGTGGGTTTTTTTTTGTTTGCGACACTGACAAAATAATGATAACAAATATGGACATTTATATAGATAGCGCTTATTCACGGTTGTCATTTTGCTCTATCTAATCACTTTACAATACCATATCCTGGCCATATAACACATAACGTTAAAAACTGCCCATAAGATATGTTAAAATATTTTGGACAGAGATGTAATGTTGTCTGAAACCAGGGAACCTCTGAAAGGTGCCTTACCCAAGGGCATAACTGACTCGACCTGGAATAAAATTAAAAGTATTTTTGAGAAATGAATTGGTGTGATATGAGAATAAAGTGAAAATACAAGTTGAAGTAAAATACTCTTCATACCTGGTATTTATCCCTTGAACAAATCTAAAATAAAATTAAGATAATAAATAGAATAATTAATAAAATTCCCTTAAATAATCCTATAGAGGAAATTAATCATTAAGGCCTGTCTTAAGGAAAGATTTAGACAACCCGGGAATCAATTCTAGTGCAGGTTATCAATATACTCACTAACACTTGAGCAAGGAGGGACAGTATGATAAATGGATTGCATTCATCCTGTTGCTATTCCAAATTATCTTAATCATCAAAGTAGCTTTAAACGCGTTCTCAGGGAGTTGTGCTGTGTTAGCTGCTGAGTCATGAACACTCAAGTACAGATGGTTGAGTTTAAAAGTTGTTTAGTAGAGGTGAACAGACTTAGGGAGAGTAGCTGGTGTTAGGGGTTTAATCGCTCAGTAAATCAAACAATTTTATTATTTTTGTCTATAGGTCTATGTTACAATCATTTCAGAAAATTAATTTATATTTGGTCCATGATTGAGCAAGAAAGTTCTCTCAAGTTGTCTGTAAAAAGTTGCATGTCTTTTATGTAAAGTTTAGATTTCTCAGTTGAGATGAAGATGTTTAAAAGTGCTTTTTCCCTCCAAATATTTTTGAATATCTCAAGGTTTTAAAGTTTAGAGATGGATATAAAACTTGGAGGTCCTTCTGGTTGTAGACTGGGTTGTCTCTCTGTAAATATGTTATTGTAAAGTATCTAGAGCATGGTGATGGCCATGAATAAAAGCTTTATAAATACTATTTAATTTAATTTAATTTTTGAGGGAGTACATATCTACAAAGTATGCTATTTCCTTGTTGGATTTTAATAAGTGTGACGTTTCTGTTTACGAGAGATTATCATTAAATTCTATGGGTTTTCTTGGGCCACAATTTCCTGGTTCATCCTTCTCAATGTGAATCTCTGCAGGCTGAAGAGTTCCTGAAAGACACAGTGGACCAGCTGAACTCACATCACCAGGACCGACTGAGGTAATCAGAAAAGCCCCATGACTGCTACTTTAAATTCTGACAATACTGAAATATGGAACATAGCACCCTGCACTGTTGAGCAACTCATCTCAAGCTGCAAATTACTTTCAGGGACATTATCAAAGATTTTTGAAAATCAATTTTCTAATTCCATCTGCAGAGATGTGGAAACTGAGCACCGGGATGCCCTCCACAAACAGAAGAGTGACATGGAGGCAGAGCACAAGGAGTACCAGATCATGACAGAGAAACAAATCAGTGAGTTGACTCAACCTGCAACTACAACTTGACTTGGTCTGTTTACAATTTTCATCAAAACGTTCTCTCCCAGGCTCCACTACCTGCTTCCTGGTACTTAGTTGGTAAGGTTTCAACTCACCTGCCAAAGTGCAAGAGTTTTGAACCCTGGCCAGGGCTATCATGTTTTACCGTGGACAACACGGGTGATTCCTGTTGGTATCGAGTGTGAGCTCAATCAATAATCTATTCCCTCCATAGGTATCTAAGCCGCAGCATTTGGTGTTTGCAGGCAGACAGGCCACTTAAACATTTTTTTCTTAAATTCCTGCTTTCATGATGTGTATAGCAATCTGTTCTCTTCTTTCCATATAGTAGAATGAGGCTCTCCAACCCTGCATGTGGTGTAGCCTGGGTGTGGTGTGTCTGTTCTGTCCTTCTTTCTTCTGCCTCCCAGTGCCCATTGAAAGACACTGACTGACAAAGGGCATTATGGCGTGTGAGATGTCAAAAGGGGGACAACTTTTTCTTTTTCAGTATGGCCAACAGTGAACTGTTGAAAAAAATGTAAAAAAAAGATGTTGTGTGCTTTTTGGATGCTTGCCTCTTATGCTAACATTTTTACCTGTTATGACACAATGTTTACCTGTCATGACATACTGTTTACCTGTCATGGCAAAGTGTTTACCTGTCATGACACAATGTTTACCTGTTATGACAGAATGTTTGCCTGTTATGACTCAATGTTTGCCTGTTATGACAGAATGTTTACCTGTTATGACCGAATGTTTGCCTATTATGACACAATGTTTTCCTGTCGTGACACAACGCTTGCCTGTTATGACACAGTTTTTGCCTGTTATGACACAATGTGTTGCAGGTCGCATGGCCAAGGAAATAGAGTTCCTGCAGGGCGCGTTTGAGTCTTACAAGAGCACGTTACACACGGAGACCTGGGATAAGTGGAAGGTGCGGGAGGAGGAGATGACACGCAAACACAGCGAGGAGAAGCAACAGGCTCTTCATGACTTGAGTAAGGATAAGGAACACCATGAGACATTTTGATTGGGTGTTTGTGATAACTTTCCTGTCATAGGTGTTATGGGATTAGAATGATAATTTATTTCAGCAGTGTATGATCATACGTGTGAGGAATTAATAATTATTTTTTTGTGTGTGTTGACTGACAGTTTAGGATGACTTAAAATTGCGTAAAATTTTGGAAGAAGCCATATGACTCCATTGAGAGCCAGTGAGGCTATTTTAAGGTTAATGTGATCACCCACAGTAAATAATGCTTTTATATGACATGTGTAGAATATAGATCTGTGTAAAAAGTAGTTAGAGACCTCTTCCCTTCTGGTATAATGTCAGAGATGCTTACTTACATCTTTTTTTTTTTTTTTTAAACTTGTATCCTTCACTCCTCCAAATTCTTTCAAAAATTCTCTTGAAATTTTGAAGAGAGTGTCTTCACAAAACTACTTACCTTGCCAAAATTAAAGTTTTCATCTTAAATTCTCTTTTTTCTTTCTTAACCATTGTTAATCTGTATTTTCCTAGAATAGAATGTTGACTTGGCTTTTCTATTGCATGAGAAATAACCTTAAGGTCACAAAAGGGAGGCATGAGTATCACTGTTTGGTGCACTGAACTGCTTGAACAGAACATACCAGCTATTGCACGTTCAAAAAATGTTGAGAATCGTAATGTTTAAAATTTGAGCCACTTCTTCTCTTTTTGTAATTTTGCAGAAAACAGGATGGTTCAGGAGAAAACACATGAGAGAGCTGTAGCGAGTAAAGAACACCAGAAAGCAATGGAAGCACTACGCAAAGAAAACAAACGAGAAATGGATGTGAGTTTCATGGTTTGGATCAGGGCAAGGATAGGGGAATGGAAGAGGAAGAGTGGGTAGAGAGAGCTACGAGTATATAATATAGATAGATATTGTTTTGTTTTGTTATCCTTATCCTTTCAAACCGCCTTAGCAGTATTGGGACCCAGCTCCAAGGAGCTAGGGAAAACTCTGGAACACATGAAATGAAGACAGGCTGATGATCAGCCCACCGTGCCTAATCTTGCATAGCTTATTGAGCAATACATAAGGGGTATTACTTGATCTTAAGCCAAACAACAGTTGTTGTTGCCTTTGAGAAAGACCAATGAGCTGATTTACCACAGGACGTATAGATAGATTTTACCTTGTTCAGTAAGTTTCCGGACTGTTCTCATTACACAAAAACTACCCAGCGAATGGCTTTTTTATTTTTGGTACTTTAAACTTATTCCCCTCATGAGTTGACAGGCCAATTCTAGCAACAAAACTGAAGAGAATTAAACGCATCCTGTAGCTGCTGGAATGGTCACCATGTCAAACATGCTCTGCAAAATCTTTGTGTGAACATCAACAGAACACTGGAAACATTAATGGTTATTAAGCTATTTTTGTTCATTAAGTCCTGAATAGCCCTTGCTTAATTTGCGCTGGCAGTGTGTTGTGTCATAAAATTCATGTTTGCGATGCCCTGAATTGTGGCCGCTTTCCTCTGGCACAAGCAGTTCAGCAGTGTCTGGCCTCAAAGAACAAGGAAACCATTCATCATCCTCCGTACTCTCCTGAAATGGCACCATATGACTTTTACTTGGTCATTAAACTTAAAATGCCATTGAAAAGACACTGTTTCCATGAGTCATTTTTATTTCTTTGTTGTGTTTGTGTGTACTGTGTCACCAAGAGAGAAGGGACAACCAAAACAGCGTTTGTTTGTTTGTTTAAGTTTGATCAGAGTGAATAGTTCCTTGTTTTTTTCAGCAGAAGTTACTGTCAGCTACACGGGTTTATCGCTGAACTTGAAAACCCTTTTTTAGAGTGGGGGATATCTCAGCTGGTGAGACCGCTGTTCTGGCAGTGGCCAGGTGAATCGGTGCCATGGCAGGTCCTGGGTTCAATTCCCTCCTCCGATGACTTCCTGTTTTTTTTCCTGTTCTCTCAATGGCCTTGACTCACCTCGGCACTGTGCCTATACTATTTTCTGTTTTATTTTCATCTATTTCTAGTGCCAGGTTCTCTTTTTTTCAAATTAATAATTGTTAATACTATTCATCACTCTAATTCATCAATTGTCATCTCTTTGGTCAAGGGTTTGGTCAAAAGATTTGCTAACGCAGCTGCAGATTTTGAGAGACTGAAACGAGCCACAGCAGAACTTGAGGTGCGTGAGGAGTGATATTCATGTCTTCTTCTCTTCTTCCAGAAGATGAATGAAAAATTGTGTACCTATTTTGTGATTGTTTTATGACTGGATTTTGCTTAAAAAGGTATTAGTTATGCTAAATCTTCAGAATCATAGAAAATCTCCAGTATTTTTTTTTTCTTAAATCAATAATAAATTGTTGTTTTCCTTTCTGAGAGTTGGCTGAATACAATTTTTATCTCCAGTGAATTAAAATTGATTACACACTTAGAATGAGAGTGGCAGCAATTATTGTGTTCATTTGTTCACTAACTAACGTCATCTAAAGAACAAAGTAACTGTGCTTATAAACATGTGTTGATTAACCCTCTGAGTCTGAGATCAAAATGATTTAGTGTGGTTTTAATTGAGGTTTGCTATTAAAAATCAGGGGCCAGTGGAGCGATGTACGGGGCTCATTGGGCTCAAGAGCTTTGTGCTCATTCAAGCATTTTATATGTCTTTCATAAATGCGGCCCTTTAAATTTTGCTCCATGAAATCATCCATTAAGTTTTCTGCAGCTGACATTATTTTTTTCTGTTTTGTTTTTCTATGTCCAGGAGACAAAGGCTGACCTTGAGGCAGTGACGCAGAGTTATAATGAGACGTGTCAACAACTAACAAGCACAACACACCAGCTGACTGATGCAGTGAGTACTGTTGGTAGTGCCCAGGGGCTCTAGGCTTACATCACAGAAACTCTTTGCACTTTAATGGCATAAGAGGTGAAATCAAAGGCAGCAGTCTGTTGCGGAAAAAAAATATGCCAAACTTTAAAGACGTTTATCTCTGTAACCACCTTCTCTGCACAGGTTAAATTTTTTATGCTTCAAAAACTATGTTTATGTATTAGTGTACAATTTCAGCATAAACAATGCTCAAATGTGTTTGTAACAGCCATTTATCTGAGATATCATGTAAGTATAGTTGTACTTCTAGCATGGCTAATTTCACCCGGAGAGAAGTAGTGGTTAGAGAGTTCCAAGTCTTCAAAGTTCAGCACATTTTTTTTGCCTCACACGACAGATAAGATAAAGGGGAGTTCATTCCACATTGATACTGTTATAACAAAATACAATGACAGTGAACAAAACAGTGCCTCTCCCTCCACACTACCCTACTTCTCACCCCATGTAAGGGTAAAACACTGTGCAAGAGAACTAACAATGCTTAACACTTTCCAGAAGTAAACGGATGTAATTACACTTAGATCAAACTGTTCTTCCTACGGCTCACCATGGATTGATTTTTTCTTGATGGGTTTTACACATACTTCAACAGTAATACTCAGTCTCACTGAGTTAGTCAATAGAACAGGAGGAGCGAGAAGTAATAGAATAGGATATTTCAGTCTAATGACCCCACCCCTCCAAAGGAGAAATGACTTACGAAGAGGGAAAAGGAAAAGACATATCACTCCTTTTACTTCACCCCACCCAAGTGAGGCGGGTAGGGAAGTACTATTGTGCTATGAAAACAACAATATAACCGTCACTGTCTGCGATAATGTCATGACGCCTTACAGGCTTCATGTCCTGTCCTCTGCTTTTCTTGTTGCAGTTGACTGGAACATGTCGTGTTAGTGTCAATGTTACGAGTCGTATGCATTAATTAGAGCAAGGGCTCCTAACGAGTTGGACCTGTCTCCCTTGTGGTCTTGAAGCCTTGGCTGGGGGTCAGGTAGCCTGAAAGAAAAATTTAGCTGCTGATGTAAACCCCTAAGCAAGGGGGTCACATGGCTTCAAACCTTTAGGTAGATGTGTTGTGAGTGCCACAAGGAGTATTGCAGACTCCTTGGTTTGCTTTTTCCCCCTTTGGTTTGCCATTCTTGCCTCCAAACTAGATTTTTTGAAAATGACAACACAACACATATTTACTTTTCATTCATTTGCAAAGGATTATAGAGCTCAGATAAACCAGAGCTCACATAAACACTGCTTCCAAAAAAATATATATATATATATATATATACAAACAAAAAAACTTAGCTGAATGGGTAATCAGTGTGCTTCATATCTGCCTGTCTGTCTGTATCCAGAAAGTAAAGCTAATGGAGTGGGAGAAACGTTTCCAGGAGAAGATAACTCTGGTGGATGACAAGTACCGTGGCAAACTGCAAGAGCTTATGGCCCAAAACACAGAACTCAAGTAAGACGTATTCATCACAGCATACTGTTATTGCCCAATGGCTCAGTTGGTAAGTCATTTGACTCTCAAGTCAAAGGGCGAGAGTAAAAAACCTTGTCTGGCCTTGCTTTGTTCACCATGGACAGCACAGACAATTCCTGTTGGCTGGAATTGTTCTTGGTTGCCTTGGTGTGGAACACGGAAGTATCACCAAATACTGATACGTCACATGCAGATAAGGACAATTTTTTTTATTACAACTCATGAATGAGACGTAACAAAATAATATGAGGCAAAAGCTAGAGTTCTCATCAAGGTTTCTGATCTACTCACATACTATTTCACTTTGTGGAGGATCTGTAGCTCAGTTGGTAAAACTTTGTATTCCTACGATGAAAGACACGGGTTCAATTCTTACTGGGCCCTTTTCATGCTTACCATACTGCAGCTCTGGTCTGTGGATGACTCTTGATTGTCCCTGTCTTCTCCTGGGATGGAGCCCAAAGACTAATCGTTTCATTAATGGAATTGATCAAAGAAATTTGAGTTAAATTTTCATTCCATTTTCATAGTTTCTCTGCATCTTTCTCATAAAATGATCTTGCTAAAAAAATACTCTTAAAAATGAATAAAATACTGAGGCAGGAGTATGTAAACTTCCGTAAGGACTAGAGATTGGATTTCCTCTTAAAAATTAATGCAGATAAAAGCTTGGTCCTATTTTGATATTTAATGTTATGTTCTTCTATATTTCACACATATTTCTTTTTCTTCAGGCGCCTTTTTGTTCAGAAATGTGGTGAGCTCTTTAATGAGAAAAACCAGGCTGAAAATGTGACATTTGAGCGTGTGAAGACTGCCAAAGAAACCATTGAAGTGAGTGTCATTCCTGCCACAATTATAATACTTGATGGAGCTGAGCAGCACTCCCTATTTAATGAATCTTCATATTTTCCTCCCCAAGATGTAAAGAAGAGTATTTTGTTATTTTGAGATACAAACTATCAGCCTCTCTAGAGAGGAAATCTGCCACATTTTTTTTTTGGGTGTGTTGAAAATCCTCAAAGCAAAAAAAAAATCTTTTGTTCACCTAGCAACAATTTTGATGTTGCCTACCCGATGGGTTCTCATATGCATCAGTAGGTTTCAAGCGTTTGTGAGAAAACTGCTCATACAAATACTGCATAATTTATCAAATGAAGGATAAAAAACCCTTTCTGTTGATGTATGAGCAATGGACTGGTATTTGCAGTTAAAAAAAACAAGAGGCCAAAATTTGTTAAAAATATAAATGTATTATTTTAATGCAACATTTTTTCATTTATTCCATTCAATTCAGTGCTAAAAGGACACAAAATTATTCCCATTTTACAATATCAATGTGTTATGGAGATTCATTGAATAGTTATTTTTGTAGAATTTTTTTTTATTTTGGTAAAGAGGTGATGTCATCAGGACTGATAAGATTTACATCTTAATGTAGAGATCTTCCACTTTCTAGTCCACAAAAACAGCTACTTTCAAATTTGGCCCCCAAATGCTACAGGGTTCACATTTATTTAGTGAATGGGGTCCCACATGAGTGAAATGAACACTCTTTGCTGGGAGAAATTAATGTTTAAATGCAAGAACGCACTTTGACAGTATCACCTGCAAAATGACTGCAGCAAAAGTTGTGATGGCGGTGTCACTGGTGAAATGACATTGGCGCAAGGTGAGATGGCGATGTCACCGGCAGAAAGACATCGGCACAGGTTGCGATGGCGATGTCACCGGCAGAAAGACATCGGCACAGGTTGCGATGGTGATGTCACCGGCAGAAAGACATCGGCACAGGTTGCGATGGTGGTGTCACTGGCAGAATGGATTGGAAGAGTTAAAAGGTCTATCAGGACAGTATGGTGTGTGTGTGTCCAAGAAGTTCAAGCTTTGACACTACCTTTGCTGTGTAATGTGTAACTGCAAACATATCCTTCATTCATTACCAGTGTAACTGTGTCAATATAGCTTTGCTGGCAGACCAATTCTGACATTACCAATCAAAGCTTATCATTTTGTGCCCCCAGTCTCTGATCAAATCCCGGCAGCGAGTCAACTTGAGCATCGCTGTTGGGGGCCCCGCATCCAACAAAGGGTTAAAGGGCAACAAGCAGCGCCCTCTGAGTGCTCCTGGTACTAGGGAGGAAGTGGAAGCAGCCCATGAGACTGCTGGGGCAGAGACAGTGGATGAGAAGACAGATGCTGGCGATGGATTGGTGGTGCCACACATCCGGCTAGAACCGGATCCCAGTGTGGAAGAACTACGGGAAGAACTCTTACTCTCCTGTCGGGAAGTAACACAAGATGGGGGCTTTGGTGGGGTTTGATCAAGGCGAGGGGTGGGGGCCAAGTTGGGAAGAAGGGGAGGGGGGGGGGGGAGGGGAGATGATGATTCTGAAGGAGTTGTGAGATGATTGACATGAATTTGACACTTGCAAACTTCATTTTTGCTGCGGTGGTGCCCACATGAAGCCAAACCATCTTTTATTATTTCCTGTCCTAACACAAAAACCTGGTTGTGGATCAGACAACCGTGTTTCTGTCTAAAATATTTTAACACCGCTTACATGCAGATTGTTCCGTCATTTGTTACATGCTGGAGGTCTACCAGGGATATGGTATAGTAAAGTGTCTAGGGAATGGTGATGATCAGGAATAAGTGTTTTATAAATGTATAAATGTCTATATTTATTTATTTATTTATTTAAAACGGGGGAGTCATCCTTCAGGACTGTATGTAGCACCTTGTATGAGATTCAGGATGGTATTCCAAGCTCCTTCTTTCCTCACTTAGCAGGTACCTTTTCAAACACTGGAAACTTCTGCTTTCAGTTGCATATGTGCATTTTGTTCCTCGAAGGAAGTTTTGCTAGTGATCCAAATTTAGAGACATCCTTATTTTAATCATCAACGAGAATGGATCCTCTCTTTGGGCACTATGTATTTCTTATAGTGCTTCATCCACAAGTTACTAGTTAACATAGGCCAGGGTTATTGCCTTATGATGCATGCAAAAAGTGTTTTCTTTTACTTTGGACAGACTGGAAAACACTGTATGTATGGCAGCTACAGTTTACACAATTATCTTTTTATTGAATGGACACACACATACAGCGTACACAACAGTGTGAATCTGGTTGTATAAGGTTGGCCAAAAAAAAAAAAAAAATCTGTCAAAATTTGAAGTATTACAATTCTGTTATCCCATAGCCTATTCAACTTAATTTTTTTCTGTTTTGTAACCAAAAATACAAGTTAAGATGTGGAAAAGAAAATTCTTAATTTTCAGAATACTGTAAAAGTTTAAAGAAAAAATACTTCAACCATTTGTCTTAGATCGTGTGTTTCAAGACAGTTTGAGAGCTAACATGGATCAGACTTTTTGAGAGTCCTCAAGAAGAAAATTTGATATAATTTTAAAAGAAAAAAAAAATTATAAAAATAATGTTTTGTTACACAGGAATCTTATGGTTCCCTTCTTATGGTTTTTATAATAAACTCTAAAATGAGTTGAAGTTAAATTTTTCAATGAAACTTAAGACCCATAACCAAAGATAAAAGAAGTAAGAAATGATGAAACCATTACTTGGTGAATTTAACAATTTTATGTCTTCCGCTGTTTCTGGCTTTGTAGTTCATGCTATCAACTTACATATTATTCATGAAAATATTTATCTTGGTGGATTTTTTCACATTTTCATTTCCTTTTTCTGTGATATTTTATATGTGAAGATGCAAGAATGTCTAGATGTGTTTGTAGTTAAATATTCATGTTTTGGTTGATGATGTGAAGTTTGGTTGTTGTAAATGCTGTCAGAATTGTAGTCTAGGGGCAAGTGCTACCTTACCTTTTTCTGCCAATCATGGGACTGACCTATTCAGTAAATTAGAGCAAAAAATGTATGAGTTTGTCGAATGGTAACCTCCAAAGTTGTGGACAATTGATTAAATTTTGACATAAAAACTATATGAAATGAATGAGATTTTTTGTAATAGTATAGCGCACAATTCATTCTTTTATTTGAATGCTGACAAAAAGTCTAAACAATACAGCTTAACTACTGAAATTAAGAAGTAATTTGGCATGTACAAGCTGTTCGTCATATTATATACCTTCACATGAAATGTGCTAGCATACTATGTTCATGATCTTAAAACAGTAGAGAAATCAATGTTAAAAATAGTTTTTAAGGTTACTATCATAATATCACATCCACCTCCCCCCCCTCCCCCCCCCCCCAAAAAAAAAAAATAAAATAAAAAAATAAAAAAAAGGAATATTATTGGAAAAGAATTGACATGTACATTGCCAGAGTGTGCATTTTTAAGAATTTGTGTTCTTGATAGCTGCATAGGTTTGGTTCCTCTAAATTGAAAAATTATTCTGTAGTTTTTCCAGGAAGTAGAAAAGACTCAGAATTGAATTTCTAGCCACAACAGGCGATGAAGAGCAAGAATCTGGATAAGTACAGAATGCTATTGACTCACAAGACAGACAGTTGCCAACTATAACTGTGGATTAGCCCTGATGGCCGTTTGAAAAATGCATACATTAAATAATTACACATGTGCAGTTAAGTGCAGAACGAAATTCTCAACCAACTACATATGATTTTGTGATGGCAGTTGTTTCCTCTTAAACAAGACTTTTATGGTATACAGCAGATAAACTTTCACCTATGAATGTCTATTTTTGTAAATTGTTGTTTTCTGTTTTGTTGTAGCTTCACTTTTGTTTTTATAATATCTCAATTTATTTTTCTTTCTATTATATCTTGCTCATTATTTTCTTTCCGTCACTTTCTTTTTGCTTTTCTGTCTGTTTGTCTGTCTGTCGGTGTGTCAACCTGTTTGTAAGTCTGTCTGTTTTGCTGTCAGTCGCTCTCTCCCTCCCCTAACTCTCTCTCACTCTCACTCAGATTCTCTCTCTCTATTTCTCTCTATCTCTCTCTCTCTCTCTCTCTCTCTCTCTCTCTCTCTCTCTCTTCTCTGTCTAACTATCAATGTATCTTTCTTCCATTCTTCCTACCCACCTACTTAAATACCTACCTACCTACCTACCTGCAAATCTTAATCTATCTATTTATCTATCTATCTATCTATCTCTCTATCTATCTATCTATCTATCTATCTATCTATCTATCTATCTATCTATCTATCT
>JBCIKM010037274.1:0-15940 GCA_039654465.1 Melibe viridis
TGTCTATCTATCTATCTATCTATCTATCTATCTATCTATCTATCTATCTATCTGTCTATCTATCTATCTATCTGTCTTTCTATTTACCTATTTATTTGACAATTATAGTTAATATTACAAACTTTTGATAAAGTGTCAGACTCCGATGGGGAAAATCATGGGTTCGGTTGCTGCTCAAGCCATCGGTCCAGCCACACTGCTGCACCGCACTGTGGCTGCCGCCTGGGCTATCCCAATCTTCCTTTTGGGCAGAACCAGAAAACACATCTCTTGCATGGGATTAATAATTTTACCTTTTATCTTTTCTCTTTTTTTTAATGATTTTGGTGATTTACATATCTTTTATACTGCTCTGCATATTTGTCAAGAGAAAAAAACCCAACTAATCCCTGTGAACTATACAGTCTTTCCCTACTCTTATCTCATCAAACTACATACAATTTTGTTCATGTTTACTTTCAATATATTTTGTATGTATTTGAGATATCCTTTCACCTAACCATCTGTCTATCTGTACTCAGCAAGCAAATGAATGCATTACCCAATTTGATAATTTGTTTTTCTACATCTAGCAATGAAAAGATATTTATGTAACATTTTGTCACAGCTGAAATTATTAATCTTGAAGTAAGCGTGCTAAATTTCCTGGGGAATTAATAGTAATAATAACACCTTTGAGACAAAATAAGCTACAATAAACTAACAAAAGCACAGTATTATGTTTACAATCACTACATTATGTAGACCTGTGGACATCATGGATACTTTGTGTAACATCCAGTGGCATGAGATGGTCAATCTTACTGTTCAAGCATGTGACAACACTTCCAAAGACCATGTAAAGATTCCTTCAGGAAAATGAGGAGACAGTCTTGCCTTGGTTGTCAAATGAACTTATCTGTTGCACTTGTGGTATTTTTGTTTTAAGTCTGTTAAGACTATAAATCAAGAGATATCTGAAAAACTTTGATGGTTTTATTTAAGTTAAACCGTACTATGGTATTGTCATGATTGATTTCAAAACTTGAAATATGTTATTGTATGTTATATATCAACATAACCTTCATATTGCATTACCTGTCATATTGATAGCTGAAGTTGTTTGTTGTTTTGATTGTTTTTAGTCAGATCCAAGTATGGTTAAACACATAAATCTCATTTAACTTTTATATTTCTTGCTCTCTAGTGGAATAGTCCTCAATAACTTCTTATGTTGATAAAAACACCTTTAATGTTAAATATCCTTGTAACACTTTTGAAAAATTTCTTATGATAATTATTTTTCAAGCATTAAAGAGCATTAAGATTACTTAGTGATACAAATTTTAATAATATCGATAATGATAACTAAACATTATTTTCATCAATATCAGCAACATGATAAAAAAAGAAAAAGAAAAAAAAAACTTTTTGGAAGACATTTTTCTACAGCTTTATGCTTGATACTCTTTTAAGAAAAAAAAATAATATTTACTTAAAGCTGCCTTTTATTCAAAACCTGACACAGCTTGTTAACAAAAAAGGCAGAATTTTTCTCAGCTGCTTCATTTAGCTTACAAATTTTCCCATGCTTCTGTTTCAGGTCAATCACGTGCTACTTCCTGCGTGTACGACTTTTACAACCAATCATACAGCATTGTACAATTAACCACCTCCATTGCTGGAACATCGACCATCTCCGAGTGTCAGAACCAATGTGCCGGTATCGACTCTTCTTACTTTGTGTTCAGCTCCTCAACCAGTCAGTGTTTGTGTGGAGGCTTATCCCCAGCGATTCAGTGCTCAGACTGTTCATCTTCGTCTTCCTCTTCCTCTTCCTCGGTCAGTTTGTGTGGAGGCCAGTACAGTAACCTCCACGGTGCTCTAGGGGTCCTGTACAACCTAGAAATCAACACCTCTTCTACTTTGGAGATAAATTCTGAAATTCATTTTACCGTCAGTGGTGGATTATCTGCCTACAATCTATTTTCCTGGGATTTTGGGGACGGGATGGATATTTCATCATCATCTTCCATCAGCAAGAATGTCACTCACCAATTCATCTACCCAGGGGAGTTTAATGTCACAGTACATATAAAGAGTTCCTCTGCTGCAGTGGCAAATTTTTCCAGGGTCATCAAGGTCAAAGTCAACACTCCGTCTGAAGATGGAGAAATGATATGTCCATCAAGCTCTATAAGCACGTTCACTGATTTTGATGTGCGTGCTCGATTCAGCTCAGCCAGTTCTCAGAATGTGTTTTGGAAGAGAGAGGACAGTACATCTACTGCATCCAGCCTGACGTCTATGTATGACTACTATGATGGTAGGTGTAATATTTTTTTACACAATTTGGCAGTTAGCTCAGATTTGAGAATTCGTTTTCTTTGTTTTTCATAATGTTTTTTTTTTCTTTGTGTTCTTTTCTAATTATGATTTTTAAAACCAGTAAATACTCCTTTGATTTTGTCACACCTTATGTCAAGAATTTTTTTTCACATTTGAAACATTTTTAGAGGCTATAGTTACTAATTAGGTGCTTGATTCAAATAGGCTCCTAATCTACAGGTGCAGCTCATTACTGTTGTATGGATTCAATTTTCAAAGACATTAAAGGGAAATTTATTTTGAAAAACCATCCACCAGTTTGTGTTTTTGAACACAACAACAATTAGGACCACTATTTGAGATGGATAGCTTGGTTTGTCCTCCTTTTTTTAAAAGTGTGAATAAGTTAACTCTTTCTCTACTGCAAAATGCATGTTTCATTTTTTCTAATTACGTTTTACCCCATGAAACGCATTTTTCATTTTTGAAGATATACATTCTATTTCAATCCTCTTATCCAGATTTTTTGGTCTTGAATACTTGAGACACTTTTTGAATTCTTCTGCTTGCATGTTTAAAATTGAAATGGGGTCACTTTTTGTTGTTTGAGAGGCCAAGGAGAGGCCTGAAGAGGCGTTAAGCAGTAATGAAGCTGATGCCAGTGGTTACAATAAAGAATTTTTGTCCAGAAGGGTTTTATATTTTTTCTTACAACTTTGTTATTTATTCATTCTACACCTTGAAATTTGGAATGCAAATTCAATATTAGATTATCTGCTCTAAACAATGAGCTTTTTACCTGTTGGGGTACCTGGAGAAGAGATATTTTGAGTCTAAGTTGAAAAATAAATGTTATTTTTTGTCTCCTGCCCTTCACCTCAACTCGTGGCCTGTTATTGTACAGAATTATTTCTCTTCATGAAGAAAATCTTCCTTTTAAGACAGTTCATTGATTTAACTTCAATTTGATATGGGACACCTTGGAATTTTCATTCAAAACAAAATCACAATAGCTATATTTGTAGTTGCACCCTCCAACTAAAAATAGCAGATACAAAATGCCTTGGTCCAAATGTGGCTTTGAGCCCAGTAGGGAATGAGTTTAAGTGGGGTGGGGGGGGGGGGGGGGGGGGGGGGGGGGGGGGGGGGGGGGAGGGGGGGGGGGGGGGGGGGGGGGGAAGGGGGGGGGAATTGACCAAACCCCCCCCCCCCCCCCAAAAAAAAAAAAACCAAAAAAAAAACCAAAAAAAAAACCAAACAAACAAACAAAAAAAAAAACCAAACAAACAAACAAAAAAACAAACCAAAAACAAACAAACAAAAAAATAAAAAAAAATAAACAACAACAAAAAAAGTAACTGTTTTCCTGGACAGCTAAATGACTTTTAAAACTAACGTGCAGACCACTTCGTTGTTGTGCATCAAGAAAGCAATTTCAGTTCCAACTATGGCACAAATTTCATATCAGAATCTTGAGAGGATGCTGTGTTATAATGGAATTGATTTGTGGTTAAATAAAGCAATTCCTGCTACAATGGAGAGCTTGATGCGTAAGGGATGGTCAGTTGGCAAGCAAAATAAAAGGTTAAACTGTAATTATATGATTGTAGAGGTTGAAAGTGCTTTGAAACTACAAGCATTTTGTTATTTCTCTATCATTTTCCTATTATTTTCAGCTAAGAGTTTCATATGCACTATACTGATATCTCTAACTTCCAACCCCTAATGTGTAGCTTTTTATTTTTTTATATTTTTTTTTTGTGTTCATGCACTATAATATTGATGAATACCACGAGGATGATATTCAAATGAAGTTGTTTCTGATTCTAAAAACCTTCACTGAAATTTTTGTTTGTTTCACACAGCTTACCCACCGAGCTCTATGGAAGATGGTACTTCATATTTTTTTGTTTTATGGTTTTTGCCTTTGTCAGCTTGTAATGCTTGATTCTGTGGGAGCATATTTGACTTCTGAATGTATTTTTTCCTTCCTTCAGAACCTTAATAAGAATAAAATAATTACATAACTGTTTTCCTTTATTTTTTAATTCAGTTATTCCTTATCAATTTTTTAAATTTATTAATCGGTTTTCTTATAACTCCTATTCAACCAGTTAAGAGTTGCATGTTTTGTGTTAACTTCTGAAATGTTGTTCTTGACTAATGCCCCATAAAAGTGCTTATTTTGTGATTGACAGAGGGCAAATGTGTGCTAACCACATTTATATCATGTTGGCATTTTTGGGTATGTGCTTTTCATCTTCGGTTTGGGTTGTTTTTTGTTTGTTTGTTTGTTTTTTTATGTGATTGAGTTTTGTTGCTGTTCATGTTGTTGTTGTTGTTGTTGTTGTTGTCATCGTTGTTGTTGCTACTATTGTTGCCATCGATATATATTTTTAAGGGGGTAGGGGAGAAAATTTTTCTTAAATTCATTTATGTTGTTACTTTTGTGTTTTCTGTATCAGATTTTGTAACTTTTCTCACTTATCTTTTAATTGGTTGTTTGATTTTACAAATCCTCCTATATTCTAACAAAGTTCACATTATTTTCCCAGTTTCTATTACACACTTTGACTTTGAGTGTTCTATTATGAATTGTTAAAAAAACCCAAAAAACAAGTTATCTTTGTTTTTTTGCCTTTAACGCCTTTTATCTAATGATAATTAGACAACAAATAGTCTCCCTCTTTTTTTGTGTGTGTTTATTATTCCTGCTTCTTCTGGAAATAAAGACACAAAGATAATAGGTTTTTTTTGTTGTTGTTATATTCTTAAAGCTTTTTAGAGCTCATTAATTTGCATTAAAAATGACAAGATATCCTGATTCTTGGCCTGACAATTTCTTCTCTCTGTGGAGAGGGAGTAAGAATTGAGGAAGTCATCTTTAAGAGCACATTTTCCTTCTTTTTTTTTTGTTCAAATAGACCTAAATAAATGGCTTTATTCTTTCAGAATGCTACTGTGTAAATTATGTACTGTTCGACATTAAAAAAGTGAGAAAAAATTATCAGTCACTTTTGTCCTTAGACAGTAGATAATTTTTTTGTACCTTTTTTGTTTCCTTAGAATTGCTGTAAAAGCTTTGAGTAGCAAAATCTTTTTCAGTGCAATTCAACAGCTATTTCCAATTTCTAACTTAACCTAAATAATTTTTTTGGCATTTCTTCAAAATGAATGGATTGTTCTTAACACCATTTAAAAAATGTTCCTGTTGATAATTTGAGGTATACTTTACAAAACTACAAAGGAGAACATTTTACAATTAGCTCATTTGACCCTCTTTGATATCCAATACCTCCAGGAGTTTGTGAAAGTGGCTGGACTTTGTTTAGAGGTCGATGCCTGCACATACTTGCCTCTGATCAAACGCTACAGTCCGCATACACAAGTTGTGCAAACCTCCATGGTCAAGTGTTGAGGTTACACTCGAGTGGCGAGGTCAACGAGTTGATATCAAGACCAGAATTCTTTGCGCAAGGATCCAGTGAGTTTTTGTTGTATCAGCTTATGATAATTTTTTTTCTTTTTTCAAAAGTTTGCTGGGTTTATTCATTTGATTATTGACCTTGTCTTATAGAATACTTTTAATTATCAATTTTTCCTTTTTTTAAAAGCTTTGACACATGCACTTTGATTCATTTAATTAATTAAAAGTTATCATTTTCATATGAGAATTACGTCTTTGATTTGTTTTATTTTTGAAAGTGGAAATTTTTCCACACCTGGATGAACTGAATTGCTCAGTTTAGTTTTCAAAAGTAGAAATTTCGGTTTGAATATGTAGCTTTTTGTCTTATCTTTTCATAGAAAACATGGGTATATTATTCTATTGTTATGTCATCTTTGTAATTTTTATATAATTACTTTATAAAAGTTTTTGCTTCCCTGTTGACATTTTTGTTTGGAGGAACATGACTTTTCCCCCTTGATTTTGACATTATTTACTGTTTGTAACTTTATTTATGATAGGAATTCAATTCAATATAATATCTTTATTCATCCCAAATGGGCAATAGCAAAATAATTGGACTGTGTTTAAAAAAAAAAAAAAAAAAAAAAAAAATTAATTATAATGTTATGGAGTTGAGTGAATATTTGTAGCCATAACATAACTTATAGCAAATTAATTACAGTTTTAAAATCAAACCATGACCGCTTGTCATTAACAAGTTGAATTGCTGTTGGTATAAATAAATTCCGGTGCTGACTCATTGTACAGACTACACATCAATACCGACAACCAAAATTAAGTTCAACAGACTCCACATTCAACACATGCTATCTATCATTAAGGAATACTTTGTGCTTAAATTTTTTTTCCTGCCAAAGCTCCTAAAGTTGTCTGTTCTTCCCCGATTATTTTTAACTAATAGGTATTATTTTTCTAAGTAAATTCATATTCTTACCTGACAAATTGTGGTATATGTCAAGATATTTCATTGTCATTTTCCACAGGTAAGACATATTTAACTGGTGCTGAATGGACCTCATCCAATAAGAAATATCTGTGGAAAGGCAGCTTTGACCAGGCTTTTGTCAACCGTGCCCAGCTGAGCCCAGGAGCGTCGGAGGACTGTGTTGTGGTGGAATCATCTGGGCTGCGGGCAGTGGATTGTAGCCAGCCTTTCTCTATCATATGTGAAAAAGGTGGGCTGCTTCGTGTTGATTAAATATTATGAATACTATATTATTATATTACAATGCATTGTTCTCCCATGTAAAATGAAATTTTGAGTTGAATTAAATTGAATTCTGTAATAAACTGTATTTATATTACACTTATTCAAAGTCCTCGTGATCTTTTAAGAACAATACAATGCAATATGCCTGCTAGACTATCTATGGTGCACTCTCCATGTTATTTCTTCCACATTGAAAATATAAAAAAGCCCCAAAAATTTTAGGCCTATATTCCATGTTTCATTGTGGTTCTTTTTAATATTAAGAGTTATAACTTGATTTCTTATCTTTTATTCGCATCAGATATAACTTTTTGTCAAGCAAGGTCTTTGAGGAACACATGCTTTGTCAGTGTTTATCACAATGCATCATGGGAAGAGGCGTCTGCATGGTGTCAGGGTAATTACACCAATGGGCAGCTGGCCATGGTAACAAGTGCTACTGACAACTTTGTCCTTCAGGGAATAATTGGCAGGTTGGTAACCGCCTTATAGACTTCATATCTTCTCAAATAGAATAGAATTAGACCCCATTTTGATGATCATACTAATGATAATCTTCACTGTCCACAAAAGTTAACAATATGCAAGCTATACTTATTAATTACGATTCTTCTTCATGTTAAAGCATGTAGAGTTCAAAAGATGATTATGTCAAGATGTTTGTGACCAAACCAAATCTCATAATCATCTGACCTACTTCTGATTATGTAATGCGTATTAAATGGCTACAGGTTTTGTGAAGGTTGTAATTCTTTCATCCCTTTTACTAGTTATTTTTCCAGCTCTTCCTGGCTTGGCCTGTACGCAGACACTATGGAGGGACATTTCAGATGGTCAGATGGTCGTACCATCCACAGCTACACTAATTGGGGAAGCAAGGGGTCAGAGCCCTGTGTGGTGATGAATACCCAGGGCCAGTGGCAGACCAAAGCTTGTGATGAAGCCCATATGTTTGTCTGTGAATATCTTGTGGGAGGTAAGATGCAAGGGGCAGTATTTCACAGCTTTGGTGAACTTAGATGGTGTTGCTTTTTTTTTTTATCATCATGCCATTTGAAATTTAGGAAAATATTGATGGTAATTCTGGCTCAAAGGAAAAGAGAGTAAAAGAGAGTAATTGAACCCTAATGGGCTGATATCTAAGTGTTTAAAGGTGTGCAAGGTTGATTTCAGTTTAATTGATTTTAAATAATAATAATCTTTCCCACACTTTCTAGTTACAATAATTGTATGGTATTCCATGTTACATATCTGACCCGACCAGCCTTGTAGTCTATGAGATCTAAAAGGCACGATTCAACTGTCAAAACTCCAAGTGGGCAAAATCAGTAGAGTTTTCTGAATTTATTAAAATTTTCCTTTAGGCAATGAACTAAAAATAAGCTCTTAAAATGTTGTTGACTAAGTGAACTTTCAACACCTGGGACGACTGATCAACAAAAGAGCCCTAGCATTGATGACTCAGTGGTTAACACAACTCGCTACATGATGATAGTAAAGCAATCACGTAATCACGACCATGGCTAGTGGAGTGGTGGTGCATTGGGTCACTTCCCAGATCCACTGCCCCTGTATAGCCTCTGGCCATTGACGTTGTGCCCTTGGCTAAGGCACTTTACCACACTTACCTCATCCTATCAGAGATGGATGTAAAGCTCGGTGGTGCCCCTGGTTGTATATCAGACTATCTTCTTGTCTCTGTCCAAAATATTGTACACACCTAACAGGCTGCTTCTCTTGTCATGTGTTCCATGTTGGTTGTTTTCCAGGGATATGGTATTGTAAATCCATAGAGCATGGTGATGACCGTGGATAAGCGCTGTATAAATACTATATTTAATTTAATTTAATTTTTCAAAATATTCATATTTAGTTAAGGCAAAAATTGATTCAGGGTCACACACAAAGTTTCATGACTTTTCATCAAATAAGGACTGAGAAAAATAATAATAATAATAAATAAAAAAACCCAAAAAACATTTATTTATGAATGGACTATACTATGAAACACAGCTCTCATTTTGTTCGTATACGTAAATGAATACATTAATTCTTTTCTCTAACTCCACAGACAAAATCAGCATTCACTATTTAGTGGCTGGAATGCCATCCATTGCCCAGACAGGAATCACCTCCCTGTCTATCAGCCCTACAGGTCAAAGATTATCATGGACATCCTCAGTCAGCATGATTTCTCCAGGTTTGCTTATTTTCTTCTAACCTTCTACTACTTAAAAAAAAAATTGATTAATAAAAAAAAGTAGACTACGTTTTTTATCTTTCCAAGAGAAGCAGCTTCCCATTAATCTGAATAAAGATTTGTTTTCTAACTTTCAAATCTCCTTTCACAAGGTACATGGATATCAAAGAACGGAACACTTTCAAGATGGCACCTACAAACAAAGATTGCAAAACAAGATCAAACCACCGCTCTTCACTTGTGGAGACCAATATGTCCTGCAGGAACCAGTCTAGACCCTCCAGGTATTGTATGGCTGTCAACTTATTTTTGGCACTTACTTCCACTGCTTTCCATCGTGAGGGAGTCATTTTGACATAATTATTGAAATGTGATTTCCTTGTTTTTATTATAATTGCATTTGTAATGATGTCATGAAGACTTCTACCAAAGCAATTGTGAATTGAGTAGTTGTGACAATATCCCTCTATCATTTTGTTGTTATTTTCATGAACCAATCAGAGCAGACTGCCTTCAGGCAAATGATGACTGAAGCAAGATTGAAGAATGATAAGTGATGCTGTTTTAATAACGCAAATCATTCAAACTTGGTTAATCAAGTAAAAATTCCTGAATGAAAGAATTTTGCACTGTATGTTCAAGTGAACCAACCAAAACATCTTATTCAGTATGGTAAATTGCAAAAGACATCTTTAGTGTCAGGGTAATGTTTGGCAATAGAAATGAACACAATATAATGTTATGAAAATAAGTTATGTTGTTTGTAGTTTATCTTTGTGTAGCTTGATACAAATTTTTGATTTAGAGATTAGATTTATTTCATTTTTGTCTTTTTCTTTGAACAATTCTGTTTGGTTTTTAAGTTTTTTTGGGGTTTTTTCATAGTAACTAGACACTTATTCAAAATAGAGAGATAAAGATAAAAAGATTAAAAAAAAACAAAAAAACCTCCCATTATTAATCCCATGGGGGAGATGAGTCTTATGGGTCTGCCCCACAGGAATTCTGGAACAGCCTTGGCGGCAGCCACGGTTTGTTTAGTCTGGTGGCTCCAGTGGGAATTGAACCCACAGTCTTCATCATAGTAGTCTGACACCTTACCAACTGAGCCAACTAGCCGACAATTGACCTTTCATATTCTTATTCTCAGAAGTTTTTCATTCATTTGTTCCTTACAGGTTGTAACAGCAGGAGTCCCTTCTACTCATGTGTATCCAACCCTACCAAGACTTGTGCACCAGTCAATTGCCCTAATGGGTTTTACTATTGTGCGTTGGCACAGACGTGTTTGTCTTTGTCTCAGCCTTGCACATGTGCTGGAGCCAGTGTTGTGAGCACAATTGACTGTCAGAACATTGCTATTGACTCCACACACCCTCTGTATGAGTTGGTGCACAAGGCCATCATCACAGTGCCAGCTGGTAGCACAGCAGTGGATGTGCCAGATGATTTTGATGTCACAGTGGGAGATATTCTTGGCTGGCAGGCAGAAACAGATGATGTCGTGGCATGTGATGACAATGCAGCCTTATCATCCCCATGGCAAAATTTGGTCACCATTGCAAGGCAAAGCAGTGAACTACTCATGGGAGACATAGTGGAATTGCAATTGATGTCAGTGAGATCAGATGTTGTTTGTAGAATCAGTGCTGTCTACTCCACTGGGAAGGAGTTTACGTCTCCTGTGTCACTAACCTATGTGACTGAGCCTGGGGATTACACATTCTCTGTCCAGGCTACTGATTCCATGTCTTCTTCAAGCTGTGTTATGTCAGCACTAGACAGTATTGAGGGTTTAGCTTGGATAAACCCAATACCAGTTTCCACCACATACTCATCTGATGGAAACCAGAAAATTCAGTTAAATTTACTCTCTGGAGAGACTTATACATTCTTGGCAAGTCTTTTACGAGGCTCAAATTCTATAGTTACTTGGACATTCAATCAGGGAAATTCAGTGATGACAAACATGTCAGCTTCATGCCCTTTGTCTCTATCTCCTCAACCAGAAGAGTGTCAGCTGAGAGTCAGTTTTCTAGCTCAGCCATTTGCCACCACCTCCCATACATTTGCATCCAGTCCACTAACCCAAACTCTTACTGTCAATGCTTCTAATGAGATAAGCTTTGAAGCTATCGGTGTTGATGTGCACATTGTGGTGCCTATCACAGGAGCGGCCTTACACCACAAAAACTGCAATAGCCATCAGTTCCCTTGTGAAGTCACAGTGGAAGTAGATACAGCATCAAACTTTTCACTCACAACTCAGACTGGAGAAATTTCTCAAATTTCTTTCTACAAAGATGGAGCCTTTTTAAGTGTTGGAGGTTTGAGTTTGACAACCGTTTCTCTCACATTCATTAAAGCAGGAACATACTTACTGGAAGCAAATGCTTCAAATTCTTTGTCATTCATGGTAGCTAACATGACAGTTCATGCTCGTATTCCAACTACATTTCAAAATTTGGCTTTTGTTGGGGTCCCTACTACGTATGCCCAGCAAGAAACAATTGACATCAAGGCCTCGGTGGATGTTACTCTTTGGTCTTACTACCGAGTCACCTGGTCAATAGGAGGAGATAGCAACACTTTTGAGACAAAGTCAACTCCAAGGGTTAGTGTGGAACTTAGTCTTCCCAGTCAGATATTTAAAGACACAGGTAACATCACAGTGTCTGTGTACATAGAAGATGCCTTTGGACACAATGATTCTTTATCAACAATTGTACAAGTGTACAGAAGAATTGTGGATGTTTTATTTGTATTGAGTCCTAGTTTTGCCTCAACAACAGAGTCTTTTTTAATTGACATTAATGTGGATAACTCGAGCATTGTAAACTCTCCTTATTATGGGGCTCTCAACTTCTCTCTTCATTGTGACAATGCCAATTTTAGTAGAACCTGGATTGACTTAAATCCTATCCAAAGTTTGGAGCACACTATACCTTTGGTTGGTGTCTACACTTTTTCTCTGTCTGTTTATAGTGAGTTTGAGCCTAACAGTATTTTCACAAAGACAGCTGATGTGGAAATTCAAGAGGCAATTTCTGGTCTCTCTTTACTGTATGATGGACCAAAGCATGTCAGCAAGCTGGTCACTTTCAATATCTCCATGATTAGTGGAACAAGTGTGGAATTTACTCTACAATTTGGTGATGGAAATGAAACATCTTTTGACACAGGATCATCAGTTTCTTACACATACTCTGTAGCTGCTGTTTATGAGGCCCAGGTTATTGCCACTAACGAAGTGAGCATTAAAAGAAGCAAGCTCACCCTTTATGCTTATGATGAAAATCTTCTTGAAATTATCAAAATCCACATTCAAAAATGCCTTGCCGCCAACTCCAGTAGGGATGTGGTTGCTGAGGTGGCTGCAGAGCATCCTCCCTCTCTAACTTATTCATGGAATTTTGGAAATGGCACAAGATATTCTGGCATCGGGGAGAAAAGTGTGACTGTTCAGTATGCCAATGTAGGAGACTACTCTCTCACCTTTGAAGCTGTAAACAATGCCAATAACAAAACTGTCAACAAAACAAAACACATCTGTGTAGAAGAGAAAATTGCTGGTCTTTCAGTTGACTATGACACACCAGTTGCTTTGGACCATAACCTAGGTTATGTGGAAATCCTGTTTGTTGCATCTGTGAGTAGTGGATCAAACATGTCCTACAGGTGGATTTCTGGTGGTTTGAATCATGATGAAAATTTCAATGTCATGAATATGACAGTGAGAGCGCCAGGAGAGTATGATGTCTCAGTGATAGCATCTAATGATTTAGGCAGGAGCAGGAAAAACCTTGTTGTCAAAGTGGAGGAGATTGTTTTTGGAACTCATTTGTCTTGTAATTCTTGTTTAGCCAGTGTTTACGCCAGAGTAGGGGACAACACAACTTTTAGAGCAGGAAGTGATTATGGCTCAAACCTACAGTATATTTGGACATTTGACTCACTAGGCAAGTCTGTGACTGGAGAAGAAGTAATGCAAGTGTTTCAAACAGATGGCAACAAAACAGTAGTTCTTACAGTAGAGAATGAAGTCAGTAACCTTACCTTGACCACATACGTTGTTGCCCAGATTGATGTACAAAATGTTGAAATTCGTCATAACATGTCTGTTGTAGAGGTGAATCTCAACACAACATTTGAAGTTTTGTACACTGGGTCACATGTCAGTTTCTCCTGGGATTGCGGCTCCAGCCATGTTAGTGATATGCATTCCAGTGAAATAACTGTATCATTTGATTCTTCAGGCTACCATGATTGCCTTGTTGAGGTTTCCAATGCTGTGTCATCTCAGACTCACAGTCTCACCATTCCTGTGCTGGAGCCTATCTCTCGTCTGTCGATACAGCATTCTTTTATAGGTGTGAAAGGCAGCAATTGGTATGCCATTGTTGGAGACTTCTATGATTTTAGTGCCCACGTCAACACTGAATTCCTGGTAGATTATCAATGGAACATAACTCTTTACAACCTTGTTCTAGGGTCAGGAAGTGACAGAATCTTCAATTACACCTTCACTTCTCCTGGCAGCTTCAAAATAGACCTCTTGGTTAAAAATGGCATTGGTGACAAGAGACTTGTTATTCCTGTCACAGTTCAAGAGAAAATTTCCAATGTCAGCATCAGTAGTAATTCTACATCCTCAAACATCAGAAGAGGAGACACCCTGCAATTTGATGTAAATACTGGGTCAGGGACAAGCCTAAATTACCAATGGTACCATAACAGTAGTGGTTACCTTGGCTTCAACAATCATGAAATCATTACATTCTCAAAGCCTGGAATACACAATATATCTGTGGTTGTCAACAATGAAGTCAGCTCTGAAAGAGTATGGATGACAATAAATGTCTTTGAACCAGTTTCAAATGTATCAATCCACACACCATTTGCTCAAAGTCAACCGATATATGTCCAGTCAGAAGTTCCAATTGAATTTTCATCTCCCAATGCACAGGGCTCTGATTTAGTGTACACATGGACTTTCTCATCTGTGTATTATGGCAAGAAGGATACTTACAACAGGGCAAGCGTAATGCACCAGTTCAATGAGACAGGGCTGTATGAAATCCACCTGGAGGTGAGGAATAATGTCAGTGTAGAGACGGACTCAATCCTTGTGGAAGTACAAGGGGCTTTAACCAGTCTTGAAATGCTGATTTCCAATACTGCAATCCGTACAGGAGATCTAGTCACTCTTCAAGCGGAAGTGAATCCTGGGGCAACCAACCTCACCTTCACATGGACTGTTGACGGTGTTGTCTCATACATGGAGAGCTTAAATAGATCTTTCTCTCTCTACGGGCAGAAGAACCTATCCCTGACAGTAGAAAATGAAGTATCCTCTGTCACCAAAGACGGTTTCCTCATGGTATATGAACCAATCACTGGCTTGAGGATTCAAGGTTGTCAGCTGGTGGCCAGAGCACAAACAGCCTTGACCTTTGAAGCTGCCACAGACTCGGGCAGTGATTTGACATACAGTTGGAGCCTAACAGTGCTTGGACAAGATATGATATTTAGGGGATTCTCATTTCAATATTCATTCCCAGAAGAGAATACATATTATGTGACCCTCACAGCCAAGAACAATGTCAGTGAACTGTCAGCTACGTGTCCGTTGGAGACTCAGCTGTCCGTAGAGAATATTTCCTTATCAATCATCCATCCCCATCCAGAGTATATCTTCAAGGACAAGAATGCAGTGTTTGAAGTCAAGGGAAATAACTTGAGATTTGCCTCTTACAATTGGACACTTTCACCCCCTTTACAGAGCGTTTCTCTGCTGGCAGATTCTACACTCAACATCACATTCAGTACCCTTGGAAATTTCACTCTCACTGTCCATGTTGCCAACAGTTTGAGCCAGGGCACTGCTTCAATTGACTTCACTGTCAGACGCTTTATGTGCGAAATACCTGATATTGTTAGAGTTGGGGCTCAAAGTCGTGATGTCCAAAGGTCACAGCGACTGGAACTGGAGGTGACTGTTGATGCTAAAGGATGTACAGAGTACCTGGCAATCCATTCTTGGACAATTTTTGAGCGGCAGAACTGCACTGGTAACCTAGATGATTCTGTAAAGGTGGGTGTATTTTGCTATTTAGCTCTGTTTAGCTCATCCTTGTTTTTTTTGTTGCTCCATCAGAACGTTTCAACTATTTGTCTCATACCTAACAGATGTTTTTAGAACCTTTTAGAACCTATTTCTTTATTTTCATCCATGTCTTATGATAAATAAAGGTAATATTAAAAATATGTAATAATGCATTTTCAAAGAGCATAAATCTTATTGAAGAGTGTTAAGTTAGTTTGACATAACAAGAGCATATATATATATAATAACCATCCCTTCATTATATTGCACCACAGGTACAAAATATACAAGGCTTTAAACTTTCATAGTTGGCCACTGCCTTAAAAGTTTCAGTCATACTCCAAAAAAACTATAAAATCTGACTACTTTTAATTTGATGGACAAAACTATCACATACTAGGTGTTGTTCAAGAGAGATATCTCTTCTTCTTCTTCTTCCATTATATCGACTGACTCAGTAGAACTGAGTATAAATGTCGATGCTGTCCCGTATGTATGAAGCCTCCAGGCGCTTCACAATACCATATCCCTGGCAATTTTTGGGACAGGGAGACAGCGTCAGGGGGGCCTCCGATAGGATGAGGTAAATTTGGTAAAGTGCCTTACCTAAGGACACAACACAATGGCGCTGGTGAGGATCAAACC
>JBCIKM010037385.1:0-15939 GCA_039654465.1 Melibe viridis
TCTCTCTCTCTCTCTCTCTCTCTCTCTCTCTCTCTCTCTCTCTCTCTCTCTTTCTCTCTCTCTCTATCTATCTCTCTCTCTCTCTCTCCTCACCCCCTCTCTCTTCCCCTCCTCCCCCTCTCTCTCTCTTCCCCATGCAATTCGTTCCATCTTCCCTTCTCTCTTTCTCCATCTTCGGTTGTTTCTTTCTAACTCCTCTTCTTCTGCCACTTCTTATTCTTGTCTTTCTCTTTTCTCTTTCTTTCTTTGTTCTGTACTCTCCGGTTCCTCTTTCTGTCAGCGTCGCATAGTGTCTCAATTTTCCAGAAATCACCACGAGAGGAAGAAAAAGCTTTTCATTCCATTCCAGTTAGCCGGCAGCGGTTTATTGTTCAAGATCCATTAATAAATTGCGAGCTATAACTTGCCCAGTGTTGTTAATGAATGGCTGTTCTCTAATAATTGCATACAGTGCGACAAAGTCAATCTTCAAGGTTGTGAAAGGCAGTGCTCATCGTACGTTATGTACGGCGACTGAATTACTCACTCAATTCCAGACCTGGCTGGCGACTGCAGCAACATGGCAAACGTTTCCAGAGACCAAAGAGTACCAGCACAGTGACGGTCAGGACAAAAAAAACAAAACAAAACACAAAAACAAAAACAAAAACAAAACAAAAACCCTATTTGAGCAGTCTTGTAAAGAGGCATATTGCCTTAAAAACAACAACCACAAGAAAAACAAATACGACAACGACAATAACATAATAACTAAAAAAAACAAACAACAGCAACAACAATGACGACGACGACAACAACAACAAAATTAACAACACAAAAACAACAATCACAACAACAGCTACAAAACAATTAGAACATAACATGCTTGAGTATCATTAGATTTTCAAAAACACGGTGTCCAAAGTATACATTGCTAAACAGCTTTAATGACTCACGATAGTGTCTTATATCCAGAGTTGAGAATTGAGATCAACAATGACTAATTAATTGCTTTTATCACCTATTATAATGTGTCAGTTAAAGCAGAATCACACTGACACATTTCTTGGGTATTCACACTTCTGTTCCTAGCAAATTATATCATCTGATGACGTGATTTTCCACAAACTTGATCGATTAAATAAGATTTGGGGAAAACAAGAAAAAAAAAAGGTTTCCTGATTGAAAAATGTTGTTGTCAAAGATAAAGATACAAAGATTAAAAAATACAGTGATTTCGTTCGGTTTTTTTTTCTTTACAAGAATACAAGCGGATGGGGTTTTTTTGTTTTTTGTTTGTTTGTCGTTGTTGGATTTTTTTTTTATTCTGAGGGTTGGTGGTGGGGGGGGGGGGTGTAGAGTGTATACGAACATGGACTTAATGGCATTATTTTAAAGCGTATAGCGCACCCTGGTGGACATACGCTTTATAAATTATGCTATAAGTATTTGACACGCCCATGATTGAAAAACTGCGTTGTTTGACAACATGCGCAGGGTTACAAGTAATTAATTACTGTGGTTGATGAGTCTACAAATGTCAGATTGAGACCCTTTGAGGTGCTACCGGGAAGGCGATGCTCAAGAATAACATGCAACCGGATTGTACAGTTTATAGAACTGTCTTGGTTATGGTTTAAGACAGTTTATTCAACTAGCTACATCATATTCTTTTGTGGTAATAACAACGGGCAAACAGACAAACAAACAAACAAACAAACAAACAAGCCAAAAATGATGATTTCCTAAACTAACGATAGAGCTGTAAAATTTTTTTTTTTTTTGGTTGCTTGTTGTTTTGTTGTTGTTTTTTTTTTGTGGGGCTGACCGAAGCTAATTATGAAAATACGATTATAACCCATCTTCTAGTTTATTGTTTATTTGTTTGTCGGTGAGTTTTGAGTCCCACAACACGCGGGGGTCATAGATCATCAAAGTTATGTGGTTCACCTAAAAAATGCATAGTTTGTGTTTGTTGTCGTTGCTATTGGTTTTCTTTTATTTTTTTTATTTTTAACAACACACTTATTCCACATTAGATTTAAGCTTGGTTTTATTTTCCCTAACAAAAAAAAAAACAATATTAAACGTGAAAAAGTGTTACTTCATTAAATAGTAAAAAAAAAAAAAAACAAGCCGACATAATTGTTTGGGTTATTTCCCTTCCTTATATTTTACAATGATTATATAATGATTCAGTAAAACTTAAATTTAGACTTTAAAAAAGGATGATGATATTGTAGCCTTATCCACTCTTAAGGGCCATATCTACACATGAGTGTCGGATTTGTACATATTAACTCTTAAGGGCCATTTCTACACATGAGTGTCGGATTTGTACATATTAACTCTTAAGGGCCATTTCTACATATGAGTGTCGGATTTTGTACATATTAACTCTTAAGGGCCATTTCTACACATGAGTGTCGGATTTGTACATATTAACTCTTATGGGCCATTTCTACACATGAGTGTCAGATTTGTACATATTAACTCTTAAGGGCCATTTCTACATATGTGTCGGATTGGTATATGTTAACTCTAAAGGGCCGTTTCTACATATGAGTGTCAGATTTGCACACATTAACTATTAAGGGCCATTTCTACATATGAGTGTCGAATTTGTACATATTAACTCTTAAGGGCCAATTCTACATATGAGTGTCGGATTTGTACATATTAACAAGCTGGCAACGATGTTTGGCTTTGGGAATAGACAAATAGAACCGGGCATCCCCATAGTCCACACAGTATAGTCTGTAGAACAGGCAATCAGAGGCACCAAAATGACGCACACCGATCTTGAAGGCGCCATCAAGTTCACTGGAACCCACTTTCCTCCATTCAACATAATATTGCATTCCAATAAACTTCACTCAGCTCCCTGTTAATGTGAACATATAAACAACTTCACTCTTGTTCACTCTTCAACTGAACAATGAAGTTATTTCGAGTTGACTCTTTATTTGAACATAATATTATCAATTTCACACAAGTTCACTCTTCTTTTGAACGACATACGATCTTGTTTTCTCTTTTTCAATTTTTAACTGAGCAAAGTAGACGTCGAGTTCACTCTTACATAGAACAGAACCAGATATCTGATCCACTTCACTCCAGTCCACTCTTACATAGAACAGAATCAGATATCTGATCCATTTCACTCCAGTCCACTCTTACATAGAACAGAATCAGATATCTGATCCACTTCACTCCAGTCCACTCATACATAGAACAGAATCAGATATCTGATCCACTTCACTCCAGTCCACTCTTACATAGAGTAGAATCAGATATCTGATCCACTTCACTCCAGTCCACTCTTACATAGAACAGAATCAGATATCTGATCCACTTCACTCCAGTCCACTCATTATAGCACATAATCAGATATCTGATCCACTTCACTCCAGTCCACTCATTCATAGCACAGAATGAGATATCTGATCCACTTGATTCCAGTCCACTCATTCATATAACAGAATCAGATATTTGATCCACTCACTCCAGTCCACTCTTACATAGAACAGAATCAGATATCTGATCCACTTCACTCCAGTCCACTCATTCATAGCACAAAATCAGATATCTGATCAACTTCACTCCAGTCCACTCTTACATAGAACAGAATCAGATATCTGATCCACTTCACTCCAGTCTACTCTTACATAGAACAGAATCAGATATCTGATCCACTTCACTCCCCTCCACTCATTCACAGCACATAATCAGATATCTGATCCACTTCACTCCAGTCCACTCATACATAGAACAGAATCTGATACCTGATCCACTTCACTCCAGTCCACTCATACATAGAACAGAATCAGATATCTGATCCACTTCACTCCAGTGCACTCTTACATAGAACAGAATCAGATATCTGATCCACTTCACTCTAGTCCACTCATTCATAGCACAGAATCAGATACCTGATCCACTTCACTCCAGTTCAGTCTTCAAGAGAACAGTCAAGTGTATCTGAGTTCACTCTGATATTAAACAGATATTAAACTTCACTCCAGATTACTCCTCAACTGAACAAGTTAACTCGATCTCGCTTTACATTTGAAATTTGAACAGATCATCAACGTCACATTCGTCCACTCTTCTAATCCACAGATCAACGTATTCAACGTATTCACTGCACTTCACTCTTCATCTGCCCAACACTCCGGTGTCTTGAGCCCACTCTTCGAATTAGACTCATTTCTTGAACAGTTGAACAGACGGTCACAAGTTTTTCCTACCAATAAAGAAAGTCTTACATGGAAGGAATGAGTTTTTGCAGAACAAAGACGAAGATTCAGGCGCTGTGGTCTGAAAGGTTATGAGTAGAACCAGGGCCAGAGTAAGACGTGTCGTCAAAGTTCACTCGTGCTCTGAAAAATGGGTGATGTAACTGGGACCAGCCAGTGCCTTTTCAAACATGTCCATGCGATTTTGGTAAAAATGTTGAAAGTATGCTGCAAACTTAGTATGAACATGACATCTAATCACCTGAAGGTCACTTCAGTACAAATCCAGGGCAACCGGTAAGGAATGTGCTTGTGTGAGAGGGCTGCAAAACACACCGAGAAAGGTGAAAGGAGAAAGGTGAAAGGAGAAAGGTGAAAGGAGAAAGGTGAAAGGAGAAAGGTGCCTCTGAAAGGCGATGTGATGCTGTTGAAGAGAATTACCGGCATACCACGAAAATGAAGCAATAAAATGAGGAGGGAAAAAGGCACTTCTGATTTCTTCTTTCTCCTTGTACTGTCAGACAGAAGGTAACACTGCAACATATAATCTACCAGAAGGCACAAAGTGACTGAAAGGCCAGCGATGATGATGGTCAATGATGATGATGATGATGATGAGGATGATGATGATGATGATGATGATGGTGATGGTGATGGTGATGATGATGATGGTGATGGTGATGATGATGATGATGATGATGATGGTGGTGGTAATGATGATGGTGATGGTGATGATGATGATGATGGTGATGATGATGATGATGATGATGATGATGATGATGATGATGGTGATGATGATAATTACTCTTTATTACCGGTGGCCCTGTAAGGTGATTTTTGACTCGCAAGAAGAGGGGCGAGGGTTCGAATCCTGGCCAGGGCTATTGTTGTTGACTCGTACCATGGACAACATGGGTGCTTTCACCCTTTTGAGGTGCTGAGGCCGCGGCGCCTACGTGTTCGTAGGCGGCCATGTACTTCTTTTTTTTCTTCTTCTTCAAATTCTTCTTCTTTCTGTTCAGCTTTGTCATATCCAATTCTTGACGTCTTACTCATTCAACTATAATTTATTACTTATTTGGACTTTATAATTAACCCCTGTGTCTGCTCCTTCGTTTCTTCTTAGTGTCAATAAAGATGCCTCTAAGTTTATTGTTTATTGTTTTGTTGTTGTTTTAGTGAGCTTTTTATTGATTTGTTTGTTTGTTTGTGTGGGTTTTTTTGTTTGTTTGTTTTGTTTTGGTTTGTTTTATCAACCCTCGTACAAGACTCGTTGCCTTTGCACCATTTAAATTGTCGGGTTGTTTAGGGTTGTGTTTTTTTTTTTTTGCTTCATTTGTATAATTTTCGAATTTAATACAGTAACAATGGATGATTAATATAGGGGTGTAAGAACTATCCGTGCCAGTGACCTATGACGATCGTGAAGTCCGGGACTTCCGTCAGATTAGACTAGCTGGTTCGGAGCGGACCCTCATTGGGCATTCTACCTTGTAGCCGAGGTGTGTTTCAAAAGAAAAACAAACAAGCAAACAAACAAAAACTCCATTGACTGCCCCAAAACATTACCTGTCGTTAGTATTGTAGAGGGAGGGTGGACGGCACGCAACACTGTACTGTACTGTACTCTACCGGTCTGGCTAGAACAGAATGTGTTGGAGCGGACACTTCGGCTCATAAGGGGTGATGATTAGATTTGATCTGGGGTGGGGGGAGGGGGGAGACGTGTTCTTGTGAGACACAGTTTCTCAGATGGAGGGCATTTGCCGAAAAATGTACTAGGTTTTGTTTGCTTGTTGTTGTTTTATTGTTTTTGTTTTGTGTTATTTTGGCATTGTGGTTTTATTGGGTTTTTTTGTTGTTGTTTTGGGGTTTTTTTTGTTATTGTTGTTGTTATTGTTTTTATGGGGCTGTTAGTTGGTTTTTTCTTTTGCTTTGGTTTTGTAGGGTCTTTCTGTTCTTGTTGTTGTTTGTTTTGTTTTTTTGAGGTTTGTGGGTTTTGTTTTTGTTTTTGATTTTGGTTTTTGTTGTTGTTGTTGCTTTTTTTTGTTTTGTTTTGTTTTGTTTTTTTTGGGGGGGGGAAGGGGGGGGGGTCTATGTGGGAGGGGGGAAGTTTGTTTGTTTGGTTGGTTTGGGGAGGCATGGGATATTTTGTTTTGCACTTCATACCAATTATTGTATTCTTAAAATTCTAATTTGGCACCTATTTCTTCTGTACTTTCATTTTCCAGAAGAGGAAAAGTCAAGCAATAAATTAATGTACATCCTCATCCCCTCCCTGACCGTCCCCATCGTCATTGGGATTCTTCTGGCCCTCATATGCTTTTGTCAGAAATCGCACAGCACTAGGTAAGGAACTGCTCGCCTTTTTTTTTCACACCTGCATACTCTCTGATAATGCCTGGACTGCTAGTTTGTATTTATTTATTTAATTTATTTATTTATTACATTTCTTTTATGGAATCATGACATGATTACGTTCATAGCAAATTTTATTGACCTTATACAGCATAGACATTTTTTCAAAGCCTTGAAATTTTATTTATTTATTTTATTTTATTTTTTTACAGTGCCGCTTAGTTTATGGTTCTTATCTAAGGGAGTTAAACGGTGAATAATCATAAAGTGGTTTTTGTGTATTTTTTTCTCATAGTTTTACACACAATGGAAATAGTTGTAGGACATAATAAGTGTATGGTTGCTTAAGGCAGGAGAAAATATGAAGATGTATGTAGTATTTGAAGTTTTCTAAATACAGTACTAATTAATGTTTTAGACGCTTACTAATATTGATTTATTAAGTTAAAGAAGATTATTTTAATACAGAGTCATTTCTAGTGTATCTAGTTGCTACCTTTGTAGTGGGCTTTATTCAAAATTTGATTGTAAAACCCTCATAAGCATGTCAAGGCTTTGTAATGTTCTTTGTCAACAGCCAGTAATGTTCTTTTTCAATGTGTACAGCAGGACAATTCAAGTGATTGTCTCTTTTGCTTTTTTTTTTTTTTTTTCCTTTTCTGTTGCTATTTAATTATCTTCATACCAAAGTCTGTAGTATTTTTCTTTCCTGTCTCCCCCTATTACTGATTGCACACTCACATGTTCACAAAAATTATTTGAATGATTGAGACAGAACTGAATGGTAAATAATGACCTACTTTTCCTTTTTTTTTTTTTTTAATGCCAACACAATCTATCTTGGAAGGCTTTTGCTTTTACTAACTTAGAGTTAAACACCCTGAAACTAAAGAGTCATGACCTCAAACAGGTGTTGACTTAAAGACAAGGGTAAGAACATCAAATAACACATAACATCATCAAACAGACATGGGTGGAATGCAATTTTGTGAAGATTTAGAGAGCAAGCATATCAAAACCTATGTCATAGATTGAGGTCTAGGACATTTCTGAAGGCCACTAAAAGCATTAGGATATGGACAATTTCTCTTAGACAGAGGCCTAGTGGGCTGTTCTATTAAATATACATATTTTCATAATTTTCTTTAGAAATCTAGACCTTTGGCAAATTGTTATGTTTACTTTCCCTTCCTTTCTCACTTTAACTATCAAATAGGTTTTATTCTGCTCTCCTCCTCCTGAGTTCAATGACTTCTGCACACTTTGTCAGCATTTTGAAGACCATTTGGTTACTGCTTGGTGCTTTACCTTTATTTTGTGATAAGTTATTTATCTTTTCTTTATGATTCAACATTCGTTTTGGACTCTTTTTCTTATCTTATGATAATCACTTTTATTTTGGGGTAGATATTAAAAAATAGCTTTTATTGTCTGTAGATCAAGCTTTTTGGTGGACAGAAAGAATGAGCACTTTTTTCCTGACTCTCCTTTGCAAAATTGTAGAAAATCAAAAACAGTAATAAATGATATCCATAAGTATTTTACGAACTGGCAGTGAGCTTCAAAAATCTTCTCTGATTAGTAGTGGCAGCCTTAAAGAGGGGGCAGGGGGCTGCTCACAATAGAAAATGCTTTTGAAGATGAGTGCTTCCTCGAAGCTGATTGTAACCTGAAAATGTTCCATTTTAAACAAACTTAGATTAACTATTTAAAGGCCATATAGGATGTGTATCCTTTGAATGCCTTATAAATATAATATATTTTGTTCATTCATCCACTCAACATTTGTCAATATTAATAATTTTTTATGGATTTTAACTCTCGGTCAACCAACACTTTAAAACGATCAACACAATCAGCATTTTTGTTTCAAACTAAATATTATTCCAAGTCTTGACTATGCGATGAATGAGTGAAATCTGTATAATCCTGGTGTTACATCTTGATATATAAATTTTATATTTGTCCCCCCTGGTGAAATTTATTTGTGAAAAAGTGAAGAAATAGTTTTGATCGATATTGTACATACTATGGACAATTTTAAACAACTGAATGAGAATTCCCCGCAACCGTCTAAATTTAAACTACCTGCAGGCTCCCATTTTGAATACCTACACTTAAGTTGTTGCACCAAAATGACACCCAAAAAATTAATAATAAAAGTCTCAAACAGTCTTACCCAACTTTTTTAAATATTCATTTTTTAATGTTCAAGTCTTGTCATGAAATTATAGAGTAAGGTGTTGCATACAATGTAAGCTGAAACACTACTGTACTTTCAAGGGTTCTTTCAGAGCAATAGATAGATGATAAGAGCACTTAACCTATCTTTATTAAGATTATCATAATTTTGGTAAGTCTGCAGATCCTTTAATTTAAATATGTGCTGAAATTCCAGCACATGTTTCCTGAATGCCATTTGTTAGACTACCAAACATTTCAAAACAATTTTGACTCATCTAAGTTTGTTTTCCGAATAAATTTAACATAAGAAATTTACTCGTTATCCATCCAATGGGTAGCATTTTTATTTCTCAAAGAAAAAAAGAAAGAAAAGAAAGCAGACAGAATGCTCTTGTCCTTAAGACAGTCCTTTACTCTCCATAACAGATCTTCTCGCCCTGCCACCAAGCAAGCTCAACCAGTTGAAATGAGCCCACTGAATCCCAAACCAACCAACAGAGTTCGGGAATTTCCCATGCATCACATCCGTTTCATGCAAGAGCTAGGGGAGGGGGCATTTGGCATGGTGTATAAAGGAGAATTGATTGGTTTGCACGGGGACAATTCTGTCTCTAAAGTAGCAGTCAAAACTCTCAAGGAAAATGCCCAGCCCAAAGTGCAGAATGATTTTAGACGGGAGGTAAATGTTCTTTTCAATTCCAATTCTGTTTGCCTTAAAGAAATTGACTGTGAATGAAGTAGCCCTGTTTGATTGACTTGTTTATTGCATCAAGCAAGAGATTTTACACATTATTAGACTGTATCTTTCCATTATGTTGATTCTTCTTACTATTGCCTCAGTTTGATTTTGTTTGTTTATCTTTCAACTTTTTAATGTTTCTTTTTCAACATGTCAGACAGAAAAAGAGACTCAAGCACATGGTTTTGAATTTGATCCACTCTAGATGCATTTTTATAATCATCCTCCCTTCAATGTTGACCTAAATCATTGACACTGCATGGCTTTTATGAAAAGATTCATTTACTAAGGTTATGCTAATATTGTATTTGATACTCACTTCTTGAAAGACTTGAAAGCTTTGCTTGAAAAAAGATGCCAGGTTGTAACTACCTTCAAGTTTATTTTTGTGACTAATTATTTTAATAGCCATATTCTGTTTACTTAAAATGGGAAAGCTATGAATTTATTCATAAGCTTACTTCCTGGTAAATTAAATCAAATCTAATCACCAAGTTTTTTTTCTTTTTTTTTTTGCAGGTTGACTTGATGTCGGAGATGCGTCATCCAAATATTGTGTGTTTGCTTGGAGTGTGTATGAAACAAGAACCAATGTGTATGATCTTTGAATATATGTCACATGGGGACCTACATGAGTATCTGCTCTCTCATTCTCCGCACTCAGATGTGACCAATGTGGAAGAGGACTCCACTGGCATTGGACACATCCTGGATTATGCCGAGATGCTTTATATTTCAACACAGGTGGCTGCAGGGATGGAGCATCTTGCTGGTCACCATTTCGTCCATCGAGACTTGGCTGCTAGGAATGTGCTGGTAGGGGAAAATCTCACTGTCAAAATTTCAGATTTCGGTTTATCTAGAGATGTTTACTCATCAGACTATTACCGTGTCCAAAGTAAATCGTTGCTGCCTGTCAGATGGATGCCACCTGAAGCTATTTTGTACGGAAAATTTACCACAGACAGTGATGTGTGGGCCTTCGGTGTTGTTCTTTGGGAAATCTTTAGCTATGGTCTTCAACCTTATTACGGTTTCTCAAACCAAGAAGTCATAGAAATGATTCGTTCCCGTCAGATTCTCGCTTGCCCTGAAGAATGCCCAGCTCGTATATATGGATTAATGGTGGAATGCTGGCATGAAATGCCTGCTAGACGGCCAGCATTTAAAGAGATTCACAGTCGTCTTAGGACATGGAGGAGTGAAACAGCCTCCAACCCTCCATGGGTTTTGTCCCAGAGCCATTCTGGTCACTCATCCTCCACACATCAAAGCACGCAGTCACAGCCCTCCCACCACAGCAGTACTGGCCCCAGCAACACGACGGCCGTCACTGGCCTGACAGGAAGTAGCAACACATCAGAGCCAAGCCCTGGAGGCCAGGCAGTGGCCAATCCATACCCTTACCATGGCAGCTCATTATCCCCTACACCATACAACCAGCCCAATGCCTTGCATCCACAGAACATCAACGGATTACCTGGGCAGTTTCCCCCTCCACAGCAGCAAAATCCACAGCAGCAACAGTTTGTACCATATAAAGCCATGCCTTACAACGGACAGATGGGAAACCAGTATATTCAGTTCCCAGGTGGCCAGCCAGCTGTTTTACATCTTCCATCAGGACAAGTTCAACAGCTTGCAAGGGCAGCAGGAGCTCAGCATGTCCAGGGTGCGTATCCATTACCAGCCAACGTCCAGCCTAACAACAAATCCTCCCCTGCAGGCTCCGTTGTGAGTTCGAAATCATCAAACTCTTCCACAACTGCCAACTCACAGACACGTCCTGGGGTTATGAACACAGGCCAGTCTACAAATGGCCCAATCACCCCTTATGCCCTGGACTCTAATGGTGGAATCAAAATGAATCACCAAGGATTCAACGGTGGAGTCAACAATCACATCAACAGTCCTCTCCCCCCTGTCAGTATGGCCAATTACAATGGCTTCAATGGTATCACATCACCACCTGCCTTCCCTCAAGATCAAAGAACTGAGATTTAAGTGTATTCAACAACGGTGAAAGGGGATTGAGCACAATAATGAGAGAGCAAACAGTCTTTTCCCTTGCATTGTGACAATTATAATTTAGTTGTAAATGATCAAACTGCCAACACAAAGTGTCAAAATTTCCACCTAGGTGGTCAATACAGTGAGAATCACTGTGATGTAACCTTGTTTTATTTTTTTGTGATTTTATTGTGATATGGGGTATTCATTTCCCGACCAAATAACTGTTTCATTTTGTTTTCATACAAAATTCTGTTGTATGAGTCACTTACGTTGGCATTATTGTTTAATGTATTTTTTAATGATTTTATTTATTTCTTGTGATGTACAAATACTTTTATACTCAGACAAATCACATGTGTATATTTTCTCATTTTTCAACTTCACTATGTTGAAGATCATAGCAAACTGATCAACGTTAGGACTTCTCAATTAATTAATGAGTTATAAATTCCAACTCTTGTTCAGGAAGATGAAATATCCTTTCAGAAAATCTTCAATGATAAATAAAAAACTAATCAAGCTATCAAAAAGTTTAAAATCTTAACACATCTTATCTCACAGTTCCAGTGAGTGATCTCTTTTTGAAGAGTTGAGGCGGCTACTATTTTTAATTTCCATTTTATCAAAAATAGATAGAACAGCAAGCCATTGATAAATTCAACTGTCTGCAAACCATAAATTACCTTCATAAATAGAAATTTGCAATATGTTTGCAACATATCTTTAAAAGCAGATCTTTGAGAATGTTAGCCCTCTCCTTTTGTCCTGGTCTTTCCTGATGAATTTATTCTTCTGTTTAATTCTTTTTTTTAGTATTTCTTCAAAAATATTTCTACATAATTTCAAACTTTCTGTAAAATACAATGAAAGAGACTTTTAAAAAACTGAAAGTTAAATCAGTTTTCTGTTGGGAAGTCACTTGTCACTTGAAATGCTGATATAGTTATGACCACATTTTGACAAGATATGTCTTTGTTGTTCTTTTATCTTTTTGAGTTTTATACTTAAAGGAGAGAGTGTACTGTTTGTATTGAAATAAGTTATGAACGTTGCATTGATACTGTGGACAAAAGTATTACATTTTCTGCAGTATGGTATTTAGTTTTCAAAATGTATCCAATGAAGTGTTCATGATTTGTTTGTGTAAATAAAATTGTGCCTTCTTCACATGTATGTATTGTAGTTTGTCTGACCCGAATCAGATTCACCTTCATTGACTAGTCATTATTTTAAGCATTGTTCTAGAGTAAAAACAAATTTCGAGAAAGTGAACCAGCCGGAAATTTTCAGTTTCTCAAATCATCTGTTATTAATTTGATTTTTTTCCTCCATTCGAAAAGCTTATTTTTTTGTTTTGATAGGAATAAGAAGAATTTTTGGTAGTGAATGAACTTTTATGTTTTTTTTAAACAACAGATTTCTATGTATAGTATAATATTGCTTTGACTGATACAAAGGCTAGTAATTATGTGTTTAATTTTAAAGATAAGCGTCTCTGACAATCAGTGTTTTTGATGCAGTTTAGCAATTATCTTGTGTTTCTTACAAGATGATACATTTCATCAAGATCAATGTTCTCCTTCTATTTCAACATGACTCAAGAGCACATATTATATTATGCTTATTTGTAAACTGTCATTCCTATTCTTTATTTACTTTCAAATTCTTACATTATGCCTTGAGCTTCCTGTAAGTTTTAAAGAACAAAGTGGAAGCAAACAAAACAATTTCTTGAACTTCATATTGCTTGCATTTATTCATTTGGAATTTTGCATACCTGTAAACACAATTATTTTTATACACCATCATGGAATGATTGACTATCATAATTGAAGTACTTTGTGCTCTTTGATCAAGAATTTAAACATCTCAGAAATAAGTGAGGATAGAAACTTTTTTTGTCTTTGCAACAACTTAGATTATGAGTTGTCTATATAGTAATTTATATGGTGGAAAAGCCACTTCCTACCACCATGATACTGACTCTGCATACATGGTTTTTTACAAACTCTACTTGCAAATTAATTATACAAGTCATTGAAATTTTACCGTTCTGTATAAAAACGGTTGTTTTACAAGTTATGTTGAAGTCCAGTTTAATGAATGCAAATTAAATCAAGGCAAAAAATAGGAAATTAGGGTCTCCAAAAGTTTATGAACTTTTATTTTTTCCTGAAGCACCTCTTCATGTGTGACTGTCCTTGAAAATCAATGACAATGCTCCAGATATGAAATTTTAGCAGAGCTCAGTTCTTTAATAATTAAAATATGCTGAATAATATGCATTTTGTTTCATTAAATTATCATTTTCGTTCCAGAGATTGGTGATTGAAGATTTCAAGGTATTGAAGGTCAAAGCTGAGAAAAAATGGCTCTAAAGATTGGGTTTTGCACCATTTTTTAAACTTAATTAAACTCAATGGGCTGGGTTGCAAAAACAATTGAATATAGCAAAAGAATGTAATTGGTTCTTGAACAGCTTGAGTTTAAAAGTTGAATGATGAACATTATATTATTCCATTTTCATCAAAATGTCTTTTATAAGTTCTCGCTAAGACTCCACTTCTATTACTTGTAACTGGTTTTCCTGGGAGGCGCCAAATTTATTTAAGCAAATTTCTGCCAACAAGCAAGACAAAATCAAGTAGTCTGGTAAATCTTGGAGAGGCTCTGTTCCTCATGAAAAACAATCACACATATTTCAATTCTGATTGTGATAGTGTACAATAATTTTTTTATGACATAACTAAATTTATGTTTTAAATTTCATTACTTTATGAAGCCATCATTAGGAAAAAATTCAGAATTGCCAATACTTGCTCACTTACTTATTTCATGAATATTCAGCTCCTTTATTTGCTACCTTGTTGACATACCTATATTGATGTTATATTTATGTGGAAGAAATGGAAATAATCTATGCTAATAATTAAGAAAAGATGTAAGAAAGATAGCAACAATCAGAGTTTGTTTTGCAAACTAGAAATGCGACTCATCATCAATAAATTTTAAAACTCTTAATGTGGAGTGGATAAATTTTAGATTCTTAGTTTTCCCTTTGGCTTTGTATCATGATTGGAATGACAAGATCAAAGAAGACTGAAATTTCCTTTTTTACATGATTTTAGGAATCTGTAACTGACTTTTTTAACACATTTTTGTTATAAAGCTTGCTTGCAATGGTTCCTTCAGGAAAATAGAAATTTATTTATAGCTAATGTTTGTATTATATTCCCATTATAAACTTGCGTGAAGAAATTTATAGAGTAAAGCATTATCTTTATGGTAGATCATTCTACTCGCTAAGATCACAGTTAATGATTTGCAACTTTCATAGGGGATAACAGTTTAAGATTGAGTGAATTATATTCTGGATACAAATCAGTTGTTACTTTAAAGGGTAAATTTACGACAAAATTCTGTTTCTGTTTTTTGCTTTATCATTTAACTGCTTTCTAGAGTGATCTTCAGTTATTTGATGGGCCCTGTTGTCCAGGGCGTGCTTGCCTTTTACTATCAGTTGTCTCATGGCTGGTATGTGAAAATCAAAAGGGGTGCTGTCAAATTGTTTAAATTTTTTGGCAACAATTAGCCCCGCCCTGTGGTAAATCAGTTCAATGGTCTTTCTCATCGAGCAGATCCCACCAAAAGCAACAGCAACTACTGTTTGGCTTAATGTCGAGTAATACCCCTTATGTATTGCTCATTACAACACGCAAGATTAGGCACGGTGGACTGATCATCTGCCTGTCTTCATTTCTTGTGATCCAGATTTTTTCTCTGCTCCTTGGAGCTGGGTCCCAACACTGCTAAGGTGGTTTGAAGGGATATGGATAACAAAACTAAACAAAAGCCACTGTGTATTGTTCACGATTCAAGGGATAAAAGCAGTTGGCCCACTGCTGTCCCTGGTGGGCTCTACTTCCGTTTCATACCTTTCAGCCAACCTATCATCCTACTTTTTTTCTGGAACTTTCCCAAGTGCTTTCTTTCACCTGCAAACACTTGCTGCTAAATTTGGTTAAGTAAAAATCTGTCCCCATTTTTAACTTATCTATTGTGTATCCTTCCACTTTGGTGCCTCTGTGACTGTCCTGTATTGTGGCACCCTTAAACCACCAATATATAAGCAGTTATCTCATCACATTTTATTAGTTAGACACTGAATTCTGAATTGAGTAGCTTTTTATCTCATGAAGAATTGTTTCATTTATGGCACTTTCACATTTTACATAGTGTACACTCAAAATCAATAGAAAAGAAATAATGTTCAAGTTGCAGTCTTCTGAATACCTTGCTTTTCAATATGTGTTTGTGCATGTGTGTGTATGTGTGTGTGTCTGTGTGTGTCTGTGTGTGTGTGTGTGTGTGTGTGTGTGTGTATGTGTATGTGTGTGTGTGTGTGTGTGTGTGTGTGTGTGTGTGTGT
>JBCIKM010037496.1:0-15938 GCA_039654465.1 Melibe viridis
CGTCCTTTTTGTGTTGTGTGCTTTTACGTTGTCAAGGAGCAGCGTTTTTGCTGTAAGAAATCTTGACCCCAGTGCGCGCATTGCAAACATGATCGCCAAACAAAAATGACCTCACGCCACTTGCCGGAAGCAATGCTTCAACCGAACATTGTCACTTAAAGGACCAGCCTGTTTAGTAAGTGTTTGCCACACATAGCCGAGATACTAACATGTAGTAAGTAAGGTTATAACTTGGGCTATCTTGGGTTATAAATCAACCAAATGGTGTAAATGATTAGGGGAAGTTACTAACTGTTTAGGTTTGTTTAGTAAGTGATGTATTTGAATAGTTGGTTTAGTAAAAATATAGGGGGTTTAGTAAATGGTAAAACGTAAACCATCTAAACTGTTTAGCCCACTTAGCAGGTTTACATTTTTTTTTGTTGCTGTATTCATGCTTCAAACTCAGTCACATGTACACGTTTCCTCACCTATTAATGTGTGTGTGTTTTTTTTAGTACCATCGCCCAGGCAGGGGCCTCAGGCCACCGGCTGCTGGCTCTGCAGCAGAGGTGCGTTCCAACCCCCTTTCTGCACTGCACTTGTTGGGTTGTTAGGAGTCTTCTAGTTTGGTCTTTGCAGCCAGCTTGCTTGTTATATCTTATTCATATATACATATATATACATGACTATCTCGCTGTCAGGGCATAGCTCGACGGCAGGGACTATCAATAAAAAAAATCATATTATGTTTGTTAGATTATTATATCACATGTGAGACTTCCTGTATTGATATCATGTTGGCCTGTATATGATATTTTTGAGCACATGTGACATGGACTGGGACGGACCATACACTGACAAATGATAGTATATGTGCATGCCATGAGTCACAATATCATGTTTATCGCTTTTCAGCACCCATAGATAGAAACCCAGTGAGTATAGCCTTGCTCTTTGCTCTCATGGCGATCCCGGAAAGTGTGGTTCAGACGGTCAAGAACATCTTGGAAAGCTCTGATGGGGACAAGATTGTCAAGTGTGTCCACTCAGCTTTGAAAGAGCTTGAGAACTCAGGCCACTTCTACAAGGTCACTGTGCATTGTCGCCATGTCGGATGCCATCCAGAGAATAGAGATGGCAGTGGTGTCAATGCCATTGACGTCCACGGCCTTCTCGATGACCTGATTGCTGCAGGCTTCGTGTTGGAACGTGTGCAGGCTATTGGTGTGGAGGTGAGCAATGAGAAGGAGCTTGAGTGGAACCAGGCGATGGTGGATGGCACTGCAGGCCAGCTTGGGACCATGGACTCCACTCAACTCAAGGTGCTCAGCCTCAGTGGGTCGCACACGAACTTCGTAATGCGGCTCATGGACCAGCAGGCCGAACATGAGAATGAGATCGTCTCAACAAATGGAAGATTGTCAAAGGAACTTTTGGCAAGACACGATCAGGCATTCCACAAGGCAGTCAGTGAGGGATATCAATGGCGCGTCTTATCCAAACACGTGTCGACCCAGTTGCCAGACTTGCTGGCCTTGGTCCAGCGCATGGGCAACGCGACCCTCAACCGAGGGGAACACGAGCTCCAGTTGCTCCGCAGGTTGCACGGAGCCTGGTTGAACCAAAGCAAGCAGGGCCCTGTGGAATACCTCAAGGTGAAAAAGATGTGCACTCAAGGTGTGCCCTCTGTTCTTGCCAAGTCCATGCCTCATCTCTACAGCTTTGCTTTGAAAGCGGCTGGAGGAAAAACTCCTTGGCTTATCCAGGAGACGGAGGCGTTTGTGCGAGCACATGCCAGCTCCACGAAAGTCTTGGGCGCAGATCTCTGGCAAGCGCTCTCTACTGATGTGAAGGGTGGCACTCAGCTGTTGCGCTTCAGACATGCCATGGTCACTGGTCCATGTAGTTATAAGAGCAGTGGAATGCAGTATATATATTTTTTTGGTAACATGATATATTGCATCTATTTACATTAATTATGAGTTATCGTTGAGCATGCATCATTTTTGGCACACATCTTTCTTACCACCGCATGTTATAGATATAAATGCACCCAAGGTGAAGATGGCTTATGTCAAGGAGAAATTGGGGGTCTCTGAAGTGAAGAAGGCTCTCCAGTCCAAAGAACTGCAGGACGAAGTGGCGAAATCTGAGGACATCATGAACAAGTGGAGGGCCCTTCTCATGGAAAAGGGCGTTGACAAGCATGAGCCGTCACTGGCCTTTGCTTTGAGCATGGCTGACATCGCCCTTGCAGCACACACGTTGGGCATCCGTCTTTCGGGCGAGAAGCAGTACAGAACTGCTGAGGGATTGGCCCACGACTTTGTGATTTGCATGAATGGCATGGGCCATGAAGTAGTGAGCCCTTGGCAGGACTTTCATGAGCCAAGTGCTTCCAGCAGCCAGGGGCCAGAGAAAGCCTTTGACCCTGAAAAGGTCTTGAGAGAAGTCAGTGAGGATGGCCGCATCAAGAACCCGGTTGCGGTTTTGGAAAGCGCTGGCTTTGAGATTGGGTGCAACTTGAAAAGGAAGGTGGATGGAGTTGAAGGTCGCCTTGAACATGTGGATGCATCTGGAGTGGTCAAGATCCAGTTGGCCGATGATCAGAGAATGGCAAAATTGAATGTGAAAGCCATTTTGTCAGGAGAGTGGTCAAAGTTCACACCAACCGCTGACCCAGTCTTCTTTTCGGGACTGCAGAAACACAGTGCACTGAAACATGACTCATGGAAGAAGCATCTGGCAGGTGCCAAGGTGTTCATGGCTTTGGATGCACTGGCAAAGAAGCATGAGACCCAGGTGCACAAGATGGTTCAGCTTCAGCTGCGTCCCAACAAGGTAGTCATGGCTTTGACCAAGATCCAGAAGCACAAGCTTGTGCTGGTGCCCACCACCACCAGCCTAAAGCCGAAGACACATGTTGATGAATTGGCATTGTTTGATTTATGCATGGGAACCTATCTCCATGCATGAGTATTTAAAGTATATTTTCGAAACATGTCCCAGTTTGTTGTGTATAATATATATATATATATATTCAGCTATTACCCCAATATGTATTTATGAGGCATAGTTGATGTCTTGTATCGTGAGCCTTACAGCCCACAGGAAAGGGACTGACGGTGACTATCTGGTGGCAACATGCGATGGGGAGGAATTGATGCTCCTGTCCAATGTTAGCCTCCCACAGGATGACAAGCCAGGTTGTGTGTCAGTGTTCTTTCTCGTGCAAACCACCTCCAAAGAGGAGGAATCGAATATGGAAGTGTTTCACGTGAAAGAAGGCGACACAAAAGTCCCTCTTCTCAGGAATTTCAAGATCCTCCAAGAGCATGATAAGCTCGTCCGGTTCGTTCCCAAGAAGGCATCAGCTCCAACTGCCTTGTCTTTCTCGCCCGCAAAGCGACAGCGCACTAAGGGCCGTTGATCTGTAGATTGACATGCAGCCAAGTTTTGATAAAAGACCGGTGCCAAGAGAAAACCCTTTCCTGCATGAGCGTCATGTTACAATCATATATGATCATGATATGTATATCTATCTCTTATGATGCTAATGTGCTTTGATGCTGTCTGCAACGTGTTGCAAACAGTCTTGACATGACAAAGCACCTGCAGCGTGCCATATACTGTTGCATATATTACCTATATACCATGTACCCGTTCTGGCAGAACAGCTTCCAAGAACACGCATGAAGCATGCATATAAATCATGCCACTGCAGGATTTGAAAGGTTTGACTGTCTCACCCAGACCCTGTGACTCACTGTGCCCTGACCGTCACCCATGGCCTTCTCTCTTGAGAATCAGATGGTGATCAAGTTCGGAGATGAAAGATGGCATCCAAAGCAGGAGACTATTGATGGCGTCACCTATTTCGAGTTCTCCAAGTGGGACAGGGGCTTTGTGAAGTTCATTACAGGAAAAAGCCTTGACCTGAGGAAGGCCAGTGCGAACCAGACCACTGTGGATTGCGAGTACATGAGACAGGTGCTGGCTGCCAGGCAGAAAGCCTGTGATGAGGCCCTGAGCCAAGCCCTGGATGAAGGCGAGGGTGGTGAGAGCCTGAAGAAGAGGCGCCGGAAGGCGAACATGGCTGATAGCCACCTGACAGCCAGGGTCCTCAAGATGACCTTGCCAGGAATCCCTGAAGAGGGCTTGGATGATCTTGAGTGCAGAGTCCTCTATGATGGGGCTGGGAGCGCTGTTGTCCATGTGGAGATGTCCTGGGAGGTTTTGAACCACCTGAGGAAGGGCATCAGCAATTCAGAGAAGAAGGATCGCAAGGGCAAAGTGCAGGCAATCGCATGATATGAATCAATTACGGCATAAAAGGCTGGCTGTGTGCATGGTGTTATATATATATATATACACACAATGCATGAGTTATATATTTTACACGAGATAAGATATTCATATCTGCATGAGTTGTGGTAAATATACATACAAGTAAAATCATTTGTATAAGTCAAGTCTATTGTAAGCTGTAGTTCAGTTTGTCCAAGCTTTAGGTTTCCTGTGCAGTGACGTGTCGTTTCAGGTGCTTTCCTTGCAGAGGCTATGTTTGTGAGACTTGATTCAGTCTTCTTGCCGCAACATGATGTTTCCCCAGGCCAATGGCCATCGCATGGCATGCGTGTGAGCTGCCACAAAAGAGGATTCAGCAAGACATGATATGATTTCAAAGTTTATACATACATGTTCACACTTCAATGGTTTCAGTCATAGAATTCATCCACAGAGTTTTCAACAATCTCACCTATGTATGAACTGAGAACTTCACTCACAATTCACACATCATATAACCAACTCTCCTCGACCACTTTTCCAAAATACTTGTTTCACCCCGCACACCAAGCAGAGCGCCCGAGCCATCTCTAGCAGCCATGCCCCTCCACTTCAGCATGGCAGCCGCCGAGGACCATCTGAAACCAACCCAGTGTTTTTGAGTTTATTCATATCTTATATTAGTATATCTTTCAAGAATATATAAATTTAAATCTATTATATATAAATAGATGTATATACCATGTGTATATTATGCCATGTGTTCGATATTTATCTCCTACATGTATTTTTTATCCTCACCCCCCATCATGCAGGACGACGAGATGGCCGACTTCCGGGATTTTTTGAGTGAAGAGATGGTGAAGGACAGGGCAGTCCCAAGGTAAGAGCTAATGGAAACAGCTGTCATGTTTGTTTGCCCGACCTTGGTGTTTGTACAGGAATCCGACCCTTCATCATGGAGCTCTTCAATGGCCACCCTGTCATGGAAGTCAGGGAAATCTTGGCGAATCCAAAGAGGAGACTTCAGTTACTCAAATCAAGTTGACACTACTTGTTGCAATGACACACCAGGGTTGAATGACTTCCATTGTTCTGTCATGTTTTGTTAGGAGACACGAAGGAAACCATTTGGAGATCGCTGAGCCGAGATGAAGATGTGCCCTCACGAGGACCGCTATATTTTCTGTCGGCTCTCTTTCATTGATTTTCCATCAAAGATCTTGACATCAGGATGGGAGTACCTGAACCTCATGGACAATCAATGGTATCCATCAGCCCTGAAGGCATGAATCTGCTTTGGTTCATGCATGTTACTTCAACAAAAGTTGGTGGGTCTCTTGTGCAGCTGTCTATGTGCAGGTCACCATGGAGTCCGAGAGGAACAAGAAGCGTGAGGCATGCAATGATGGCTGTCTGATGTTGACTGCTTGATGTTCAAGGCACAAGTTATTTGCATAATTTTCCCACGACAGGATGCAACTGCCACTGGCATCCGTCCGAAAAAGATGCCCAGGAATGAGGCGCATCTGAAATCAGCTTGACATTGCTGTGGAACGGTCACTTGAATGATCATGCTTGGTGAAGGCAAGTGGATCTGGTGGCGCGAAGCCCAAGGTGCCACAGCCAAAGACCCCACCCAAGCCCAAGGACTCATGTGATATCATATCATGTGATGAATCTTTCAACTCTTTGTTTGCTTGGATTGATGCTTGAATAATTTCAAATGCCATTGCAGGAACCTGCAATTTCTCCTTGGGAGCACTGGGGCATTCCCAAGCCGCCTCCGGTTCCTGCTCTTCATGAGGACCGGTGTGAAGCTGTCAGTTCACTGTTGGCTGAGAGTGATGTCCAAAAAATATCAAACAACACTTCAGGAGTCATCGAGGACGGAGCGGGTGACGCGCATTCAGCCTCCCCCGAAGGCATCTCCCATTGAGCAGTTTTGGGTTTCATTTGATGTCATGGCTGTTTGTTCCAATTTGATGTCATGAACATGTAGTTTAGTTTAGCCATGTTTGGCTGCATGCACGTACACCAGGCACCTGCGGCTTCGGAGCCGAAATCTACTGGGGTGCCTCATGTCCCTTGACGCTTCAGTTTACATGGCACTCATACATGCATGTGTGTGTTGAAACACGGGTTGCACCCATGGAGTTTGATGTTTTGGCAGGTACCCAAGCTGGTTCTTCCACCGGGGCGAGCACCACGAGCAGCAGAGGCTGGGAAAGATCGAGCATATGGGCTATTCAGTACTTGTGCAGTCAACACTGTCACTTTGATCCTTTGGTTGTTTGAAGTTAAGTCCTTTCATATATATATGAGGCCACTCCCATGGCAGCACCTCCTCAGCCACCCGAGGCACGAACACATGAGATGGTGTGGCTACAACCATTGCAGTCTTATATCAAACCCATCCCTTCAACTGCCAGGTTGGCAGCATGGCCGGGCAGCAGCATCATGCCTGGGCCTTTGAAACTTTTGTCGGATGTAATATACCATGTTGTAAATATGATGTTTGTATAATATGCCATGATACAGGACGAGTATATGGTTCTCCCACCTGACTGAGGGAATGGGAGCATATGGGCCTGTGCCAGATCAACAGCTGATGACCCATGGGCCACAGGCGCAACTCATTCGTTTCGTGTTTGAAATGCATAATCTCTACATGGACGTGCGAGGTCGCACAGATGATGATGCAGCACATGGGCCACGCACCACACTCAATCCTGGGTACTTCAGCTGTCTAAGATTGATTGGCTGTTTGATCCCAAGGATGCTTGATTTATGAAACCAGAGTCAACATATCTGACAAGAGGTTGGAACCATGCAGCCAATGCGTCCACCGGGTTCGAGTGCAACTCTTAGCATGGCTTTCGCACATCAACTGCAATGGATTCAGCAACACAAACTTTGCGCTTCCATGTCTGGACCGTGTGTCATAGTTCTCAGTCTGTGCAATTTGAATTTCACTTGCAGGCCTCAACATTCGACCAGATGGACATGGCCGAGGGGTCTACATCGAGGGTCGCTTCGTGCAGTGGAGCGGACAGATGTCTGTGCCTGGTCCTTGGTGTAATGCGCATTGATGTATATACATGTATATTTATTTAATATATATATATATTTATAGATAGATAGATAGATGTAGGTATATGTATGATTTTACATATTATGAAAGCCACACCAGTACCTGAACCACATGTCATGAGCTTGTGTCATCTTAAATGCTCTCAGGCCGGGTGGTGGCCGAGATCGCCCGCGCACGCGGGGACAAGGCGATCGACGGTCTTTGGAGGCCAGGCCGACTGGAGTTCATGGCATTGGAATCCACTCAGATTTTTTGATGGGCGCAGACGTGTGACATGTGCACATTATCTTGCAGAAACAGTGGATACATACCAAGATCATGTGTCTTTGGTCTCGCACAGACACCTGCCAGGAGCTGCAGTGGGGCGCCATCTTCAACTTGTCCCAGGCGCTGAACAGCCGGTCTGAGGCCGCTGAGGAGTGGTAGGACCAGAGAACTTCGACTCACTCAAAAGGGAGGTGCCTCCGGTTGAGAGATGATGGAAAATGTCTCGGAAACAAAATTTTTATAGATTGATAAAAATTTTGTTAGTGATATAACAAAATTTTTATAGATTGATAAAAATTTTGTTAGTGATATAGCAAATTTTTTATAGATTGATAAAAAAATTGCTTATATAACAAAATTTTTATAGATTGATAAAAAAAATTGTTTATGGTATAACAAAATTTTTATAGATTGATAAAAAATTTGTTTATGGTATAACAAATTTTTTATAGATTGATAAAAAAAATTGTTCCCGAGACATTCACTTTTTTTAATCAATCTATAAACATTTTGCACTGGGAGAGTGCTTAATCGAAGGCCACTCCATCCGAACAGGTTCCATACAGCTGCTTGGTGTGCGGGAAAAGGATGGGTTTGAATGGTTGTGACCGCGTGGGAACCCCTCAAATTAATATAAGCGGTAGAGGGATGCAGAGGTAGTCTGATGGGATAGTGTGAGTGTGATATATGCCCCCTGGATAGAAAACCACCAAATTTGGACTGAATGTGGGATGGATTTGGGGATGGATTTGTATTGCAAGAAAGTTGCAGCACCTGGTCTTTGTTGCGAAGCAGTGTCAACTTTGGTAGAGTTAAGATGGGCTATCACATAGGAGATGTTGGATGTTCTTTTCCTCCAAGCGAATTGTGTCTATATAGAAATATATATATATATATAGGGTGGCTGTGCGACAACCCGTTCGTTCCAATGGCTTGCAGGGCTCAATTATGCTATGCAATTTCTATTTACATGAACATCTTTGCATATGTTGAGACATATAGATGATGTCAATTGTCAGACTATCTTTATATTTTACACGACACAACCAATCAAATATATACAAAGGGTCCGCTTGTTGACACAAATGGTTCATGGCATTCTTTTTTGAAGCCTTCAAGAATTCATTCAACATATGGCTCGCCAGCAGGGCTAGGCTCGCTGGCAGGGCATATATTTTGATATCATGCTAAATTGTATCAACCTCTGCATAGTTCAATATTACTATATGTATATATATATATATATACATATATAATATATATGTATATATATGATATGATCCATGCTTATGTACATGTCCCTTTCCACGTTCGCAAACACCTGACATGCCATTATACATGCCCATATCCCGAGTCAAGGAGATGCGAAGATTGTGGTTGTGAAGATGGGACAATGATGCAGCGTGCCTGTGAGAGATGCGCTGCAGTGCCACAACTTTTGTTGGTGTTGATGCACTGCCAAAATATAGATATGCAGTGTGGTATATAGGCCGAAGTTCTCCGCATGTTTTGTTCCTGTGCTGAAAGAAGACATGCAGCTGTACTGCACCTGTTGCTTGAACATGTCATCACTACATGCACTCAGAATTGTGCAGTGGCTTCATGATCACCCACAGACACAATCCTGCAGTATCGTGCATGTCAAGCCACAAGCTGACAAGCATGTTTGATGTGCAGCTGTTTTGTAAACATAGGAACATAAAAGCGCTCCTCTCCTGCCGTGACAAAGAAGATAATGGTGGTGATCCCAGAGCGTGCCATTCCCAGGGATGTGAAATACAACGACGAGAAAGTCAAGTACATGTGTTGGGCCCGTCTTGATTCGAAGACAAAAGACCCCCCCAAATCAGAGTTCACTGGCCTGTGGCCTGGACATTGGGGCAAAGTTGTGGAAAAACAGGCGATCTTCATGCAGGTCGCAGGGACTGGGGGTGCGCACAAGTTTGTTTACAAGAAATCATGCGAATGTCATGGCTATGAGATGCTCATTTACAAGCACTGCCACGACAAGCTCGATGAGGTCGGCATCATCTTGATGAAAGCCCGGCCTACCTTGGTGGTGTCGTCAGAGGTGGTTCGCAGTAGTGATGTGCCAGTCACTTGCATTGTCTGGCGATACATGACCACTAACAACGTGGCCCACGTCAAGTGCTACTTTGACGATGCCTCTAGATCCAAATTCATGCTGCAATGTTTCTTTGAATTGCTGAATCATGGCTAGTGCGCAGCATTAGCAAATCAAAGCAGAGTCTTGTAATATGTTCGTGTTGGACAAATGGTCTTATATATTCATTATTTGTAGATATGATACATACATGTATCAAACACTATGTAGCTTTTTATGCAAATTATGTATATATATATATATGATGTAATTCATTTGTAAATCATTTGACATATATCCAGTTGCCAGCAGTTGTCATGCCTGCATGCTTCACTCATACTTCATATGTTGCACATGGTCAAAGGATGCCAAGTGATCCATATATGACCCACACACCTGAGGAGCGGGTCACAGTGAGTGCGTCTCAGAAAGATCTTGTGAAGTGGATGACCAAGCGTGATCTTTGCTTTGCTCACACAGTGGTGAAGGATGTGGATGAGAAGCAAGGTCTAGCATTTGTACCACGCATGCTGGCTGAGAATGAGAAGGTGCTGATAGAGCAGATTCGCGCTGTGTTTTTGCTCGATGGGGGGGAGGACATTTCGGATCCGGAGACCAGCTGTAGTTCATCAACTGAGCTCCTGCCGAACACATCCCCTCAGAGGGCCAAGCGCTTGCGCATGAGCCCTGTCAGCCCGTGATGCCAGCACCGTTAAGAGCCACTCTTTTGATTATAGGGTATGGCACCCATGCAGACCCCTGGGACCTTTGAGACCCATGGTCAAACAAGTTGTTATCAATCCTGGATGAGATTGATTTTTTTCAAAAGCAGTCGGAAAACACCAGAAGCTGAGAAGAAAAATGCTGCTTTTGTAAATCCCATAAGTCATGCGCACTGCATTTGCAGCGAAGTCAGGAAAGATTTGAATTGCGTGATTCACGCTGGGCATCATTTATTTCCATGGTGGCAGTGACTGTCATCTTGCATGTCATCCATGATTCATGGATGCCAATATACATTGTCACACAAGTCACTTAGATGTCAGTTCATCAGAGATTCAGTTCACACAGGTGAGAACTTCACACACCACAACCTCTGTCATGATTTTAGTTTGCTGGCGCATAATTTGATGGTCATGTCCCCTCATGCCACGATGGTTCAATACACTGAGGGATTATCACCGAAGGTGTTTGTCACTTCTTGCCACAGCATGGCAACCATGATAGCAGAGCAGCTGCTGGCCTTGAAGGCCTTGGTTAAAAATGCCACAGGAAAGGCCAAGGGGCAAATCCTGACAGCTCACGCTGAATCCCTGAAAACCCAGCTGACTGGAAAGAAACTGAGTCAGCAGGAGGTCACGGAGATCACAAACCTGGTCACCTCAAGTCCTTTTGATGAAGCTCAGAAATCCCAGTTGCTCGTGTGTCTGTCGACATGCTTGCTGAACACGCATGATATGTCTGGCAACTCGACTACTCGCCAGCGAGTAGTGGATTTCATGCCGTACTTGACGGCGTCAGAACTTGCAAACCTCAAGGACAAAGTCCTGACCCAGCGTGCCAAGTTGAAGGTCTTGGCAAGTGCAATGGCCAGGCTTGAGATTTGGCATCCATCAGAACCCACTGCGGGGCTGGTGTTGAATGTGTTGAAAGACATGGGTCATGAAGAGCTGAACCATGGGCATCAATACAACAACTCTCTCGGCATCATGAAGGAGATGTTGAAGGAGTTGAGAAAGAAAGAAAAGAAGTTGTGGCAGCTGACTCCCAAGTTGTTGGAATACAATGGAAATCCTAGAGACCTTCCCAAGGCACTCTTCGAGACCGCCTACAAAAATGAGGGTCCACATGTCTCAGCTGGGGACTCTTCTGGAAGCAGGGGCAGTGGCCAGGTAGGCCCATTGAGGAAGACCCATCGAGAGATGCAAGAATCGAAGAAGCCACAGTCTCCAGATTGGATTCATGGTGTCGGGACCTTTGCAGATATGATGAAAGCGCTGGCACCAGCAGCAATTGCAGCTGCTTCTGCCTCAGCTTGTGGGGCAAACCCTTCCAATGCCTCAGAGGCTACTAAGACTCCTGCAGCAACCCAGGCGATGGTGGCCACAACACCTGCTGCAGAAACAAGCCAGCCCAAGTTGCCAGTGAATGACCAGGTGGAGAAGAACCCTCCTCCTCTGAGTCCGAGGTCGCAGGCTGCTGCAATGCTTGGCAAATGGAATGATGATTCCGGTGAGCCCAGCCGCGGCAGAGGACGTGGCCGAGGACGTGGTAGAGGACGTGGCAGAGGACGTGGCGCACAAAAGGATGAGACGAGTCCTGGGCCATCAGAACCTCCTCCGAAAGCCATGAAGTCCATGAAGTGCATGAAAGCCATTCCAGCCATGAAGTCCATGAAAGCCCCTCCGGCCATGAAGTCCATGAAGGCCATTCCGGCCATGAAGTCCATGAGGGCTGTCAAGGCTATGAAAGCAATGAGGGCTGTCAAGGCTATGAAAGCAATGAAAAAGGTGAAATCCACCAAGAGCATGAAGGCAAAGGCTAGCAAAGTCAAAAAAAATCAGTCCAAAAAGGCATCTGCAGGCAAGAAAGCAGCTGGCCATCGAGGAAAAGACGTTCCCGGGATGACTTGGGAAGAGCGCCTGCGCCAGCGACCGCACGGGTGCTCCAGCTGCCGGTACAAACCCGGCTGCTGCCCATCGTGCTGGGGATGAGATCATGCTCACACATGCCTCACGGTGAAATAGACCGCATGCGTTCTTGCAGGGCTTTGGACACAGTCACATGTTGAAGGATAATATTAGACTACAGGTATATATATATATTTTTTTCTTTGTTCTGTGTATATTGATCTGATATGGGTAATATGTACATGGGCTTATTATAATTCAAGCATGTCTCAATAGTGTGAAGTGCAATTACTTGATGTGAGATTGTCAGTGCTCCTCGTTTGTCCAGTCACACCTTCAGTGGCTTCATGGCTTGCATTTCTCACTTCGTGGACCTTTCTGCCCCAGAGGATGTGCATCACATCATGACCGCTTTTGACGCGGATGTCCCTGTTGATAAAGAGAGCCCGACATCAATGTCACACATGTGCTCAGCTCGTGGCTCCTATTTCCACTGCATGCATTTTCAACAGTATATATCTCAAACTTCCATCCAAATATATATTATCCAAATATAATATGTATATATATATATATGGTCAGCAAATTAACAAATCCATGAGAGATATATATATTATATATAATATTTCTATTCTATATATATTATGATATATATAATATGTATATATATAAATATAACATGTGTATATATATATATATGTCACAAGGTGGCACTGACCATGGCACCATGTCCTTGGCTGACTTGGGAAGATCTTCCTACGTTTCTCAACGAGGGCTGGCTGACACTTTGAAGAGGCTCCAGGATGGGGGCAAGCTCTCCAAGGATGAGACGACATCCAGGTCTTCGATCAAAAGGGCCCGCGAAAAAGAGCTGGCTGAGATGTCCACTCGATATGGGCCATTGCTCAGTGAGAAAGAGATCCATGGCAGCAACTCAAAGGTTTACACTGTATCCATGCTCAACCCAGTGAGTTTGTGGACATACATGGTTGAGAACTGCCATGAGCTTCAGCCCTTGCTGGATGTAGCTTTCCAAAGGCATATGCCATCCCAGCAGAAACCATGGAGTCTAGTGGTTTACTGCGATGAACTTGTGTTGGGGAATGCCCTACGACACCAGAACAACAGAAAACTCCAGGTGTTTTACTTTTCATGGCTGGAGCTTGGTCAAGAAGCATTGGCCAATGAGAAGGCGTGGTTCCCACTGGCAGTCATCAGGTCGAGCAAGGTCGCGGAGCTGGGAGGAGTGACCGTTGTATGGCCTCGGATCCTGGATCCTAGGATTAGTTGATCACGAGATGCACAGTTGTTTTCAAGCATATATTCAACACAATATCATTATATATACATATAATTATGGTGTTTGTGGTTCCATGATAATATATATATATATAATAAATATAACACACACACAAATATGTCAACTCACCGCTCTGCCCTTTTTTGGACATGATTTCTGATCAGACAAGGATATGTTCTTTGGGCAGCACAACTTTCACTACGGTGTACTGGTGAGTCACAGGGGAAACAACATTTGGTTCCATGCATCCTTGCGGATTTTGATCGCCGATGAGGTGGCTTTGAAGCAAAGCATTGAAAATAAAGGTGCAGCAGGAAAGCTCTTCTGTTGTCGTTGCTGCAACGTTGTCAGCAAAGGTAGTTGGACACCTTCCCTGGCTGACAAAGGCTTCGTCCATGGGACCACCACAGATTTCTCTCAGTTCAGATTGCACACGAATGAGAGTGTGCAAAGAATCGTGTCACACCTCGCTGAGCAACATGAGATTCTGTCCACCGTGGAGTTCTCGAAGCTCGAAACAGCTTTGGGGTTCAATTGGCGGCCCGGCGGAATCCTCATGAATCCTCAATATGGTCACATGGTGCCTGAAATCATCATGTATGACTGGTTTCATATCTTTGTGGTTCACGGCATTGCCAATCGGGAACTGGGCTTGTTCGCAGGAGTGCTGAGGAGGGTCGGGATCAATGAGGAGCGAATCGACAACTTCATTGGTCAGTTCATCCTTCCTCGCCAGTTCCAAGGTGCCACTCCCAAGAATATCTTTGGGAAAAGGGACTACAAGGAGACTCCCATCAACTGCTCTGCTTCAGAACTGATAAGTGCGTATCCCATCTTGAGGACATTCATTGTCCACTTCGTTTGGGATCAGCACCCGTCCGTGAAGAATCAATGTGCATCAGCCCTGAGACTCATGGACTGCTTGGACAAGCTGATGCTTCTGAACCGAGGTGGGTCAGTAGAGGCATCAGAGTTGCATGAGACGATCAAGCAGTACTTGGACCAGTTCCTGCAGACATATGATGCTGATGAGCATTGGATGCCCAAACACCATTGTGCCCTTCACCTGGCCGAGTTCCTCAAGCGGCACAAGTGCCTGCTGTCCTGTTGGGTGCATGAAAGGAAGCATCGCTTGGTGAAGCGGTTTGGCAACAATGTGCTCAACTTCACGCAAGCCTTCGAGAAGTCCATTCTCCAAGACATCATCCATGTGCAACTTCGTGAACTCGAGACCGAGTCCTTCGAGCTGGGCACATGCTTGATTAATGAAAAGAAGGCGAAGGACAGTCAGATCGGCTGGCTTCGTGAGTTCACCGGTCCTGGTGATGTATTCATCTCCTGGGTTGCATCCACGCGTGCAGGCCGATTGCACAAGACTGATGTGGTGGAACTCGCTGACAAGCAGCTGGGACAGATCATGTTCCACATCCGGGCTGGTGCCTCTGTCTTGACTGCTTTGACGCCGTGGCGCCACATTCATGGTCAGATGTACAGAGTACATGATGACCCAGTGGTGGTCCAAACCGCTCGGGTGAAGACTCTGTGCATGTACAGCCTGAAGGATGGCGATGCCATGGTGATCAGGGCGTGAAAGGTCTGCCCTGAATGTGCGCAGAGCTGTGAGATGTGTCATGATATATGTCGTGACTGTTTTCCATATATATAAGACTTTATGATCTGCTTACGAGCTTATAAGTTGCCCTGCAAGCAATGTAACATATATGTAATAGACCTGCTCACGAGCATATTTGCCCTGCAAGCGATCTGATGTATAAATAGAATAACTATCGAAGCCTACCACATAATCATGAATAGCTATATGAATATCTCCGACTGACTGCACTCGCACGCAGGTGCTGCAGAGCCAGCAGCTGGTGGCTTTGGATGAGGGCTTGGGTTGGACTGATGGATTAGAATTGGACAATTAGGGGGTAATACATGTTTGGTTTATACTAGTTAGCTCATTTAGTAAAGTTAGTAAACCCCCATAAGTTAAATCATCTAAATGGATAGTAACCCACCTAACTATTTAGTATATACCCTATATATTTACTAACCCACATGAGCCTTTAAGTATATATCATTATATATCTATATATTAGGGGTAGTTGTCCCTCACTCACCACGGTTCCAGTGACGGAGATCAGTGACGTCGCTATAATTTACCTAATATACACCTAAATATGGTCTAGAGTCTAGATTGAACATTCTTTAACCAAACAAAATTAAGCATCAAAACGTAGGGGTTAACCAACACTCTGAATTGCCGAAATA
>JBCIKM010037607.1:0-13157 GCA_039654465.1 Melibe viridis
CTCAGATTCGAGTAATTCACTAAAGCAGAGGTGTTCATGGGACTCGAGTAATTACTCGAGTAACGCCCAGGCCTACCACAGGGTTCCCACTCGGTCGAGAAGTCGGGAATTTCCAAAATTGCTCCTGATCCGGAAGAAAACAGTCTTGAAAATGAAAATGTTCTTGAATGTGGCCATTATGGTCAGGAAAATTGATCGGCAGTTCAGAGATGCCAGTAAAAATGAAAAAAAGAAGTAAGGAAAAAAGATAATTTTCTCTTTAATTTTCATTACAGAGAGTTGCAGCCTGTTTGGTTACAAACATAGCTACCAAACAATTCCTTTATGTTATTTGAAGATGTTTATGAACTCTTCTGCACTAAATGTTACAATTGTCTCTCAATTGTCTAAAATGTATTTTCGTTTTGGCACCGGAAGTAACAGTTAGTAGATCTTGTTTACTGTATGGCAGATGTGTTATTCCTATTGAAAAGCTTGTAAATCAGAATGCGTCGTAAATACTGAACGCAGATGTAAACTTCTAATATTTTTTTTCCCAGGCTTAAATTTCTGACAATGATTAAGACCTCAAATTAGGACATGAGGAATTGTCAGTATGAAAGAGTAAATTAGTAGTAGTAGCAGTAGCTAGTTTGTTCAGTATCTCTTTTCCCAGAATTGCAACGGCAATAGTTCTTTTGTGGGTTTTTTTGTTTTTTGGTTGGATTTTTTTTTTTTTTTTTTTTTTTTTTTGTGTGTGTACATGTGAGAGTCTTATCCCTTGCACATCTCGATTCTATAACATCCCATTTCCCAATGATTGACTCACCCATCCAGCAACAAAGCATGGTTGTATTGTATATATTTAGATTTGCATATCGATGAATTGCTTTGAAGACGACAAGCCAGGCCACAATTCGGATGTCATGTTCATGCATATTATTATTTAATAGTCTATGTGAAAACAATCCTTGACTTGCATCAAAATATGCATAAAGTTTAGAGCAGTTGATTCAGTTGATATTTAAAGAAATCAGTCTATAAACCGTGCTTTCCATAATTATATCTTTATTCATTTATAAATGTCATCCAAGTGAAACGTTTCAATGAGGGATTGTCATGGTGTTTTATGATACCATTTTTGAACTCTATTGGACTAGATCCTCACTTGCATTTATCACTTGCAAGTTCAGGATAAAAATTTGTGAGGTATATTATAGCCCCATATATCCTTCAATAATTGTATATCATAACTGATTACTTGTATTACTCAAACTTTAACGGGGACCAGATGGTGCAACCGTCTGACGGGTTTTCCTCAAACGGATCGGACGGTGGGAGTGTCCAATGTGTGTCATAGAAATAAGATCAGTCAGCAATAGAAATAGATTGATGGCAGAGGTCATTTCTGTTTTTTTTTACATTCAATGACTTGTATTCAAATGGAAACCAAAACATTTGCAGCTTTTGTGTGTTTTTTTAATGAGTTTTTTTTTATTTATTTATGAAGCGTTTTGTGTGAGTCTTGATTTCCTGATATACTAGAAGGCTTGAAAGTTTGAACTGTTGAAGCGATTGTGGGCAATAAATGGTAAATGGGAGTGCGAGTGTGTTTCTAATTTCATCAAATGACTGTAAAGTGGTTTGTGGTACTTAACTCAATGGTGAGTAAAAGTCCTGAGAAGGATTTTATGGGGTTTTTTCCCTTTTTATCTACTTCTCAACAAAATAATTTTTAACCCCAGCATTTAATTTAAAGTTAATCTTCTTCATCTTTTAAATGATTTCATTCCATTTCAAATGGTGTATAACATCACCTCTGAAAGAGTTAATAATGTGTATTATTATTTTCATCATAATTAGAGCTGTTGTAGTGGTGTTTGTTGTAAGTGCTTCAAGTGATTTTCAGGATTCCAGTGTTTCATTAATGGCACCGTCATTGATTGTTATCCTCATCACCTTTCAATTGTCAGTTGCCTCCATTTCTATTTCTTCTTTTTTTCATCTGAGGATATCTTCCATTCTATATTTTCACTTGTTTGTGTTTATTATGTTTTCCTTCTATTTTTTTCAGGAGACTTGCACAAACAGATCACACAGAGGAGAGGATTGTTCTTCCCAAATGAGGTAATGTTCATTCGTTTATCTTATTATTTTCAAATTAGTCATTGTTTGCCATTTTTTTTTTAAACACTGGAAAAACCGAAAACAACCCAAAATCGTACAGAATTTATTTCTTGATAGATTGTCATTGGGCTGGTGAATTATTCTTTTTAATGAATTGTCTCCCCTACACTGTGAGTATGAAGGGAAAAGTGCTGTGTTGAGTTATTGTTGTCTTGCCAGACATTCATGAACTCAAACTTTGGTCTCAAAAGAATCTTGATAGTTTAATTTCATAGATACAGTGATAGAATCTTCATTTCAATTTGGAAAACGTGTTGGAAAGTTGTGGTTACATCCGGTGGCGAAGCCTATGAATGTCGTAAGGGTTTGAACCAGGTCAGGATTATTGGACCGGGCTGTGCTGGGAAACCATTTCTTCATGCACACTCCATCCATCCTCTTAAATAGGTATTACTGTGGGAGAAACGACCCCAAAGATTGGGCTTTTGGAAATGGCCTTTCTGTGCAATATTTCAAGGATCCCCAAGGCCCAACATTATCTCATTGATTGCACATTAGAAAGCTGGCATTAATATGATATAGTTCTTACTCAGTGTTCAAAATCTTTAAAATCAACTGATTTTTATTCTTTCCCAACCAGACAATCTTGAGATGGTTTTCTCAACTCGTCTCAGCTCTCGATTACATCCATGCCAGACACATTCTCCACAGGGGTAACTTACTCTCTCTCTCACAATCTCACCAAACCTGTCGTCACTTGCTTCACTGACCTCAAAATTAAATTTACGTTTCCTTTTCTTTCTATTTTATTTACAAGTCTGCATGTAAAACTCAACCTGTCTTGTAAAAATTTGTTGAAATGTGCCTCTTTTTAAATAAAATTTATGAAAGTTATTTGCTGCTTTTTTTCAATATGCTATATGGATATTCATAAAGCGGCTATCCACAGTCATCACCATGCTCCAGGTGCTTTACTGCACCATATCCCTGGCAGGAGACAACTAACATATAACACATATCACTATGATGACACTACAAGCCATCTGTTAGGCACGTTAGAATTTTGGGGCTCATAGGGACAATGTTGTTTATATCCAGGAGGACCTACAGACTTTACATCCATCTCCGATCATTATTGTAATGTGCCCAGAGCCATTTGTGAAGATTGGTGTGCCAGCGCACTATAAATGTTGGTTATTTTTATCATTTTTAAAGAAAAGAGGATGCGAAGGAAGATAAGACTGTGATAATTAAATTACTGAAAAAAAAATCTTGATATTGCTGCAGGGATGAAAACAGAAGTAAATCTCATGCAGTCTCTTTCCAATTGTCTTCCCTTGTCAGATGTGAAGCCTCAAAACTTGTTTCTCACCAGCATCGGCAGTTTGAAGCTTGGTGACTTTGGCATTGCCAAGTTGCTTGCTAGCCACATGGACAAGGCTTGCACATTTATTGGCACACCCTTTTATCTCAGTCCTGAAATCTGCAGACAGGAACCGTATCCTTGACTGGTCAAAGAAAACGAATTGCCAATAAAATTTTTTGTCATGACAGATGGTAGGGAATTTTTAGATTGCAATTTATTATGCCTAGGTCATGCATATCATTGAAATTTGTAGATAGATAGATGTAGTCATGAAAAAAACAATCATTGAGAGAAAAAAAAAGGTATTTGATGGACTAATTGTAACTCCTCTGCTACATTACATGGCTCAGGGTTTTCACAAAGAGGGCATATGGCCATTTTGTGAGGCTGAATAAAAGCAAGGGGTTAAACCTTTACCATACGTAGATATTTACTACGCCATCTATACGTGGTGACCCAAAAAGGGAACTGCAGCAATCATGACTGGTTGTAATGACACTCTGTCAGTCAATGATTCAATAATACAGTGTCTGGAGGTTACGGCAATGTCAGTTGTGGACGTTAGAGCATGTCTGGCGGGGTTCGTCTTTTTTACTCTTGGATTGCTTTCAGTTGGACAGTGGATGGGCCTACATGACTCAACTTGTGCACAATGAGATTAATCAAAGATAGAGATAGACAGAGAAGGGAGAGAAATAGATACATAGAGAGAAAGAGAGAGAGAGGGGGGAGAGAGCGTGACAGAGAGGGATGAGAGATAGGAGAGGAAAGATAAAGAATATAATAGAAGAAGAGTGAAAGACAAGAATAGGAGGGGGTGTTGTATGCTGTATGTAAAGGTGTCTATCAGAATCTGAGAGAGAGAATTATGTGAGAAGAATAAGAAGAGAAACAACTGTAAGAGAGAGAGGCATATAATGTAATCTTTATGTGAAGGTTTTTACGATAGAAAGAGACAGAGAGAGTCTTTGTGTGTGTGTGTGTGTGTGTTTGTGTGTGTTTGTCTGTACATGTGTGTGTGTTTATGTGTACATGTGTGTGTGTGTTTGTTTGTGCATGTGTAAGAGTAATCTTTCTCCATCACTGTCACAATGTTATTTGCTCCGGTCACAATATTGCTGTTTGTAGTATTTGTAACATACACTTTGCATTGTTTTTCATGCTGTTCTGGTTTTGGGTTATGACATATCATGCGGGGTTGGGTGTGAAAAGGCCAATTGTTTCAAAACTTCTGACCAAACCGAAATAGATTACTTGAGACATTCTTCACAGCTCATTGACGTGAGGCAAAAAATACAAGAATAGGAGCATTTTCCCAAGGCTCTGCTGTTCCATTTTCAGAGCACAATGTATGGTTGAGGTTAAGAGGCCATGAAAAGCGTAAAAATGCTGGACTCGTGGCCTGCTTTGTACAGTAAGCCGTGGTTGGACTGCAGTTGGTTAGTCAGGATTATGAGAATTTATCCATTTCTGGTCAGGAAGTTTTAACTGTGTTTTGAGACATGCAATTTACATTTTTGTAGCTAGACTATCCCTCTTCTATCTGTGGTTTGACCTGTTCTCTCTTTTAGTTATCTCTTCTTCTTCTTCAGTTTTACTGACAAACTCAGTGAGACTGAGTATGACTGTGAATGTCATCTTACTTTTCCCTTATCACCTGAATTATATGACTTTCCCTTAGCACCTGTACTATATGACTTTCCCTTAGCACCCCAACTATATGACTTTCTCTTAGCACCCCAACTATATGACTTTCCCTTAGCACCCGAATTATATGACTTTCCCTTAGCACCCCTACTATATGACTTTCCTTTAGCACCCCTACTATATGACTTTCCCTTAGCACCCCTACTATATGACTTTCCCTTAGCACCCCTACTATATGACTTTTCCCTAGCACCCCAACTATATGACTTTCCCTTAGTACCCCAACTATATGACTTTCCCTTAGCACCCGAATTATATGACTTTCCCTTAGCACCCCTACTATGTGACTTTCCTTTAGCACCCCTACTATATGACTTTCCCTTAGCACCCCTTCTATATGACTTTTCCCTTGCACCCCAACTATATGACTTTCCCTTAGCACCCCTACTATATGACTTTCCCTTAGCACCCCTACTACATGACTTTTCCCTAGCACTCCAACTATATGATTTTCCATTAGCACCCCAACTATATGACTTTCCATTAGCACCCCTACTATATGACTTTCCCTTAGCACCCCTACTATATGACTTTTCCCTAGCACCCCAACTATATGACTTTCCCTTAGTACCCCAACTATATGACTTTCCCTTAGCACCCGAATTATATGACTTTCCCTTAGCACCCCTACTATGTGACTTTCCTTTAGCACCCCTACTATATGACTTTCCCTTAGCACCCCTTCTATATGACTTTTCCCTTGCACCCCAACTATATGACTTTCCCTTAGCACCCCTACTATATGACTTTCCCTTAGCACCCCTACTACATGACTTTTCCCTAGCACTCCAACTATATGATTTTCCATTAGCACCCCAACTATATGACTTTCCATTAGCACCCCTACTATATGACTTTCCCTTAGCACCCCTACTATATGACTCTTGTTTGTGCCGGTGCTCTAAAACCACCAATAAACAAACAAATCTGGTGAGAGCATCTTAAGAAAGAAAGACTCCAGTAGATATCGAAGCACTGGCTCCAATTAGACCTTGACCTCCAGCCTTCAGATACAGCTATGCCAGTGACATGTGGTCTGCAGGGTGTGTGCTGTACGAACTGTGCTGTTTGTGCGTACCGTTCACCGCCTCAAACATGGCAGCCCTGGTCGTCAAGATTGAGTCTGCAAAGTATACCCCTCTTCCTAGGTATGCACATTTTATATTTCCCATTATTTTTACCAATGAACTGTTCTCGCTCCTCTCATTGTCTAGCTTCAAAATCATATTTCATTGTTACCTACCTTTGTATAGGCACCTACCTGCAAATTGTTCTGTTCCAAGTCTTTGTACCTTGTCTGGTAAATCCATAAGATCAGATTGACACCAATGTTCATAACGTGGTTGCTTGAATTCTTCCATGGCCATTTAGACGCTACAAGCATCAGTGCTTTACTTTTCTTGTCTCTTTATCACTCATTTCCCTCCTCTGCCTCTAATCTGCACATTTCTGCTGCAGCCACTGCTGTCCAGTGCTGGATGAGCTGGTGAAGTCCTTGTTGAACTCTGACCCACTGCAACGACCAGCTGCTGCGGATATCATCAAGATGGAGATAACCCAGAAAAACGTAATCTAAATAAACATCTGTTAATTTGCTGAGAATAATATGACTTTTGTAATGGAAGAACATTTTGTCAAAGTTCAATTCATGTATTTATAAATGGATACTTCGTGGTGATTTTTTTTTTTTTTTAAATTTATTTCCCATTTTGGAATTTATTATCTCTACAAGATTAATGTCTCCTGTTCAAAGTCTTGTAAAGTCCACAACATTTTTATTCATGAAAGTTTAGTTGGTTCACCTTGGCCTGCACCATTTCTTGCAGAGCAACCAGGAGCTCTGGAGGCTGTGTTCACAAAACAAACCTTTTACGGTTGACAAGGACAGGCAAAGGAAACTTGCAAAGGTTGGTGATTGCATCTCAATAGAGTTCCTGGAGATTTGAGTATCTCTTCCATTTGGAAATGCAATGAGATAACCAGAGTAATTGAATTGAGAGTGCATGAAGTTTTTGAGTCTTGTTTGGTCACACTGGTGCTTGGCCCCTTGGTCGTTGATGTCCTTGAAGTGAAGAAGGTACCAACTTCAATTTATTTATATCTCCGTTTGTTAGGATGGGATATTCACAGACACAACCATCAAATTTTGATGAGTTTGTTATAATACATATATTTCAAACCCTTTGTCTGGGTAGTAATTTTATTTGTCATCTATCGCTGCCAAGAACAGCCTACTTACCCTCGTTTGAAATCCTGCTGACCATTCGCTGCCTGAATATGATCCCACAGCCGATTGGCAAACAGAATGGCAAAGGGGATTGCTGAGAGACGGAGAACTTGTCCAGGAAAGAGTTGGAACAGAACTCCCAGGATTCCACGAAAGGTGGGAGGAAACTTTGGGCCATGACAAACAGACCACGCAGTCACCAAACGCATACGTCAGATTTGTTTCCGAATGTCAAAGACAGAGACGCCTCTCTGTCCGCACTGTCATAAGGAAGTCGAGACAACTGATCACCTAGTCCTAGACTGCCAGGTGACGAGGCTCAAGGGCGGTTATGAAGTAATTCACAACCTCACTCAGTCCTACAAAGACTGGGAGGATACAAACGGGATTCAGGTGTGACGAGAGACCGGGAATAACGGTCCCTGATTAGTTTCTCGAGTCATACGAGGTTGGTAGAACAAGAACAGCTGACTGAATACTGCTTGTATAATAATAATAATAATAATAATAATAATAATAATAATAATCTGTATTGTCCTTTACAGGCTATGCATTTTGGTTTTATTGATTTCTTACATTAATAATAAATGAATAATGTAATATAATACATACAATTTCATAGAGCGCTCAGAATCCACAGAGTTGATACCAACACTAAATACACACACACATATACATAAACATGCACAAGAATAGCTAACTGAAAACTGCTTGTGTAATCTTGTGCAAGAACAGCTGACTGAATATGTCTTGTGTAATCTTGTGCAATACATTCCTGTGTATAATGCCACAAAGGGAGTGACAACGGGAAACTGATCAAGATTGAGACAATGACAATATGACCAAAGAACTAAAGAACTTATCTTCTCTCTCTCTCTCTCTCACTCTCTCTCTCTCTCTCTCTCTCTCTCTCTCTCTCTCTCTATCTCTCTCTCTCTGTTTTCCTGGCATAGAATGGTGTGGACAGCACTACCTACACAGTGGTCAAGCACCCAAAGGCTCTTCGTCCTTCCCTGGCCTCCCCAGAGCTGAGTGCAATGCTGTGCAAGCAGAGGACACTGTCCAGGGACGGCCACCGTGCTGTCGCCTCGGCCGATAACCCCCCACGGCCTGTCAGGGCTCAGCACAGACAGAAAAGGGTAAGCAGAACCAAAGTTTATGAATATTCATTCCTTAATTTTTTCCGCATTTTCAAAAACTCAGGGGAATGAAAAAAAAATAAAAGAAAGATCTGCACCAGTCACCACAGTGATTTGACATTTCCACACCCTTGAACTGTGCATAGTCACAGCATTATCTGCAGCAACTTTTGCTTGCGACATGGGCTGTTTTGAAAAAGTCCACAACCTTGTTCTGGGTCTATTTTACCGTGGCTCAGACAGAGATACATAGCAACGCCTGTATATGATACCGTTTAATTTATGATGAGCCTTTTTGTACTCATTATTGTGATTGGCTCTCAGTTATTTATACTTTTGCTACTTTTGTTTTGATACCCAAAGTACCAGTAGATCTTGTTTACTGTGACTGATGCGTTAGGCTTGATGCGTTCTTTGTTAATCAGAGTGTGTCGTAAATAATTAAGGAGGATGTTAAACGGCAATTTTTAGAATTTTTTTTCCATCCTTGAAAGAGTATGTGTGTGTGTGTATGTGTGAGTGTGTGTATGTGTGTGTGTGTGATTTTTTTTCTTTTGGTTTTAGTTTCCTCTTACAACTGACAATAGGGTGTGGATGATCGGAATGGGAGAAGGGATAAGAGGTGGGGGGGGGGGGGGGGGGTCCTTAAACATACTTGGTGGACAAATGATGTTTTATTGGCTTTGTTTTCTTAATTTTTGCTTTTTGGTTGTTTTTTCTTCGATTTCTGTTTAGATGCTTTTGTTATTGTTTTGTTTGTGGTTGTTAGTTTTATGTTTCCTTTTGATTTTGGTTTCTTTTTCTGTTGTATCGTCTCTTTGTCCTGTATTCTTGTTTATTGGGTTTTTTTTATTCCTCTAAGTGTTTCTTTTGTTTGTTTGTTTTTGGAAACAGTGTTAATGGGCCACCAAGTGGAGTAGTTGCTGTTTAAGAGCAACCAATCACATGAAGGGTCCAAGCGCGATTTGCTCTTAACCAAGAAAGTTTGAAAATTATGTCAGATTTGATCAGCCTGATTGCCATGTTTCCATAAATTTTGTTTGTTTGTTTGTTTAAATGCCCTTTGAATGGTTTCCTTTCTGTCACTAATGCCCAGAGTGCATCTCCCTGCTTCAGCCTGATGGAGAAGGAGTGCAAGAGGAAAAGGAGCCCGAGGCTCGAGGTTACGGAAACACAAGGAGGAGAGCCTGGTCGGGATGAGCCCCATTTGTTGCTTTGCTGTCAGGTTTTCTATTAATCTATACTCTAGACGCCCCCTTTTCTTCAGGAATTTTAATCCTCACTGAACCTTTGGCTGCACAAGGCATCTTACTAGGGCTGTCTAACTGTGGAGGCCACGTAAATGAAATGGTGTTCCATGTGAGCCCCGCCTCTCTCTGCTCTCTCTGCATCATGGTGCATAGTGCTGCATCCCCAGGTTTCTGGGAGGGAGGGGAAGGTGGGGGGGGGGGTTCTAATAAGATACAAAAAATGACAGTCTTGATGGTAATGTCAGTCTCCCTTTACCTTACTGTGGACCACAGTGTTCACTAGTGAAGACTCTCGACTCTTTGGAAGTCAGATGTTGGAAGAATTTTTAGATAGAGGTTTGAAAAGTCGAATAAACGTAATGGTTGTGGGATATTGAGTCATTGCGGTCATTACAGCAATTCAAACCTTTATTATTAATTCTACACCGTGATGCTGGCTGTGCGTAAAGCCATAATGGAGTAGGAGTGGTGCCTGCTTGAGGGAATTGTATTCATTTTCTCCTACTATTTCCGTTGTTGGTGCTGAGTGGTTGTACTCGAGAAAAGTACCTGCCTCACGAAGATAATATTTGTCCCGTTTGTCGTCACCACAAGTGCAACCAATCTGTGTTTTTGATGAGCCTGTGGGTTTGTGTTTACAACAAATTCTTTCCCTTAAATCGTTACAGAGTTTTTGTAATCGTTTATTTTAGTAGGTTTCTGGGAGGGGTGGGGGGGGAGGGCGGGAGGCTTCTATTAGAGAGAGGGAGCTTCAAAGAGAATGAACACGGCATGCATAGGATTCTGGATGATTTTGAATGACAATGACTAAAAAACAAATTAGTCTCTTAAATTTGGTTGAACTTTTTTTCTGTAGTGTGTGTAGAAATAGTCTCAATACCTGAAATCTTTCCTTGCCAGGGTTTTTTTCCAGATTCACTGTGGTTTGTTTTGGCCTATGAAAAATGTACCTTACGTTAAGAGCTGTGAGAAAAAGTGTATCACATTATTTACTCTTTTATAGAGAAAGATTTGGACGATCTTGTCAGTGGAGTTGGAAGCAGAGTTGGGGGAGAAATTAAGTATTTCCAAGGTGTGCATAGAATGTACGAGGGGCACACCAACACCAAAAGTTTTTTACATGACCATGACAGAATAAGGTAGAAAGTTGAAATGTGGCACAGGCTTTAGTCTGTTTCCATGTAGTCAGCTCCTACCGTTATACATTTCTGCCATCAGATTATGACCTTGAAAAGACCTTGACAATAGAAGATCCCCTTTTTGTCGGAAAACTAACCTCCCACCGTTTCTAAGACCCTTTAATCACATCGAAATGCCTTCCTTTTGGAGTTTTGGTTCTTTAAAAAAGTCTGATGGGGTCAAATGTGGAAAATAGGATACGTGTGGCAAAACTTTATTGCCACTTTCTGGTACAGTTTTTGCAGCTTTTCTTGTCACAATGCACGTGATTCACTTCTTTGAGGGGGAGTCCACAAAGGCAGGACCATCTCACAGAAACCTTGATCACATTCAAATGTTCGGTCAATATTAGTTTGACTGGTCCAATACTAAGGCTGGTGTGTCCCAGGTCAAATGTTCAACTGCCATCTTCCTGTCAGACACCTCAGGTTTCTTTATATTTAACACAGTCTCTTCTGTTTGTGCCAAAGGGGAACCATTGGGGTTGTTGTTTTCACCGCTCAGTCACGCAGATTTGAATTATCGACTCAGAAATTTCATTACAGCATAGGCTGGGCAATCAAATAGGGCGTGCATTTCTGCAAAAATATCTTGTATTTGCTTGCGTTTTACCAAAAAAAAATTCCTTACTGTTCTGCTCTCAGTTTTCTGAATGTTGATTTTCAAGGCACTCCGCAGCGCTCCAATTCTAAAACCAGTTGTTGGAAATTCACTGAAATTAGAGTGTATTCTGGGAAGATAATAATTCACGTTGACTGCAATATTCAGCTTTCTATCATTATTCTTTCATGGTCAGGTAAAAACCCTATGGTATGCTCCTCGTGAAAACAATATTGCTCCATTTTTCAACACAACACATATCAAACTCATCAATAGATTTCCGATCTCCACACAGCAACGCACTCTCAGCCTTGTTAATCCATTAGAAAATAATTCATGAATACACAAACCAAGTTCTAAGAAGAATTAACAAATTGGAACATAGATATGATCGACTATGTGAGGTGGCATCGGTGACAGAACTTTGATAAAAATGAAGAAATGGGAGCAGATGATGGAAAACCTGGATCTGCACAGCTTTCATCCCCAGAACTGTCTGAACTCGCTTTAATCCCAGACTAATCATTGTTGATTGGATCAGAAACCCAACCACAAGGCTAGATTTGATAAATGATAACAACTTGTGCTTTGCAAATTTGGCGCAACCCAATCATTGTCAGCCATCTTGTGGCTTCTAATAGCAATGGACAGGAAACCTTAGAAGTCTTCGCCTATTTTTCTCATAGAAGCCACTAATATTTCTTTATCAAGCGTAAAACGCTTTCAAAACAAAGCCAAGGCACTCTTAATTATGTAGATACAAATGATGTTACTTTTATTTAGGTACTCTAAAAACTGTGAGCTTCTATAAATTGAACAAACCTGTATGGGGCAATGTGCCTCAGTCGGTGTGCAACTGATGTTTCTATGGTACAGTAGGCGTCAGTTGGCATGGAAAGAGTTAATGAATTAGCTACCACTGGGTCTAAAAGGGTTTCATGTCTTACAAGTGAAAGTTACAAAACTGACATGACAAGAAATATGCTTTGGAAGTCTAAATTCTGAACCAAATCCATGAATGTGGTCTTGGTTTCAATGTTTGGTTTCACCAAACTCCAATGTTTTATACGTCCATGGTCAATGTTCTGGCATGAAGACTCTGTTATTATTACTGTACAGATTGTGACCTCCAATGGGATGCATTGAGCCGAGAGGTTTACAGGATCTACTTGTCTTCACGGCCCAATCAGCACAAAGCACAGGCTGTGGAACTACGCTTGATCAAGTACTTTGGTGGCGATCGGCTCCAGCATTTGTTTACTGCTGTCAAGGACAAAACTGAGTGTGAAAAGCTGTTAGAAATCCACAACATTTCTCCCAAGTATCTCCCAGTGCTTCTTCTATGCCTGGAATTGAAAAAAATTGTGACCTTGTCTGTATAAAATCTCATCACCTTGTTTTCAATTTTCTTCCTTGTTGATATCAAATACTCCTTCCTTTCAAAATAAAAGAGACATTGATTATCTCTGACAAACGGGACCCCAATCAAGAACTGCCAGAGTGTTGTGACAAACGGGACCCCAATCAAGAACTGCCAGAGTGTTGTGACAAACGGGACCCCAATCAAGAACTGCCAGAGTGTT
>JBCIKM010037718.1:0-26415 GCA_039654465.1 Melibe viridis
TAGACAATTTATTTTTCTGTATTTTTCTGTTTTTATTTACCTTTCTCTATGGCTTTGTCTTGTTCTCCTCTCGACACTGTATTCATACAATTACTATTTTAACATCCTTTCATTGGTTTGAGCGCATCTTTTCATCTTCAGTGATTGGCTGGAGCAAGACAGTAGTGCATTGTGGGTATTCGTCTCAGTGCAGGAATTGAACAAAAACATTGACTTGCCTTGCCCCAATTCCGCTCTAACTGGACCCCTTGTTTTCATTCTTGTACAAGTTTTGATTTGAAATAGAGCCACAACTTCATTATGATTTTTTCACCCTAGCTGTGGATACTAAAGGTGTGTACAAAAAAAATGACGATGTGACACCAATATCATTAACACCGTCATCACCACCACCATCATCTCTTCTGATATTGCCACAATACCACTATTATCATAATCATCACATAAAACCACAATTAGCATCACCATCTTCATCTACATCAGATCATAATCCCCACATCACCACCACAACCACTATCCCACGTTCCTCATCTAAACTTTAAAATCAAATAATAATTTCTATGGAAAAGAAATGTTAATTCATATCAGAAAGAGAATTGTAGATTTTAAAAATATTTTTCTACATTGATTTCAAACTTGCGAAGAATTTGCATTTGGTTGAAGCTGTCCTAAGGTGAACAAGAATGGGGCAATCCCAAATGGAATAGGGGCGAACCAGTGAGCGGAATTGGGGCATGGCTATTTTTAGACTGCTCCGAATGGATGCAAAGTCAAACAGCGTTTTTTTTCTCTTAAATGTTAATAAAATAGACGAAAATCACTTGAGATAGAAAGTAATATCCCATTGGAACAGGTAGAAAAGAAAAATATGACTATAGTAGAGTCATAACAAATCGTCTACGAAAAAGTTGAGTTGGAGGAGATGTCACGTGTGCTCTCTCCCCCTCCTCTCCTCCTTTTTCGTCACCGCTGTCATCATTACTATTATCGTCAGCAGCGGCGCCGCCACTATTGTCAGCATCACAGCCACCACCCTATTCATCCCCCTTTTTTGGCTTTTTGCATGTCATTCCCCTCAAATTCTTCCAATTCTTTCCCCCATCTTGTTTGTCTCTTGAGCCTGGCCTTGCCACTCACACACCCTTTACCCACCTCTTTTCATTCATCCATCGTTTCCTTATAATCCCTTTCTATCCCTAATGTCCCCCGATTAGCCTTTTGTGACAGTCACCTACCTCTGTGCAGCCACACCCTTTGAAATCCCGATCCCACCTGTCCAACTTATACCCCCCCCCCCCTCCTGCCTGTGTCTTGCATGCTCGTATTCAACCCGGATGTCCGTTTCATTCACCATCGTTTTCCATAATCCCTCCACATTGGTGATTTGTGTTTTATGTTGTTTTTTTCCCCTGTTGATGAAGGGGTAACCCGAAACGTCCAGTTTACTTGTTCTTTAGTCCTTACGGAAGCTTACATACTCCTACCACGGTATTTTATTCTCGGTGCTCAAAACGAGAGAGACAAAATGCAAGACGCGATGGTTGCATGAAATCAAGCCGTACCATTTTAGCACATATGGTGTGTGTGTAAATGACCCTTAGTCTGATACATTGCATTCACAAGCACTCACAATCAGCGCAAAATTGGAGCCTGCACGGAATAGGGGCAGGCTACCCTAGAGATGAATTTTCTAACATCAGAAAAGGGTGCTGTGAACAACAGCCCCTGTCAAAAGTTACTAAGAGAATAATCACTCAGATTAACCTCACACTTGGCCCATCTGTAAGGGAATATTATATGGCTTTTTTAAAAACTATCACTTTCATTAAAAGAGTAGAGCCTCTCTTTCATTGGGTTCATTGCAGCGAATAGAACACGGATGATTCATTCAGTTGAGGATCATCATAATCATTTTCATCGGTTGGTCTTCTTTGTGTTTCGAGGCTACCGATCAATGAGACATTCTTTCTTTTGAGTCGATATTAATCTTTTCGCTACCTTCAAACTGGCAGGAAAAAATGAAGTAGAAAGTGTTGAAGAATAATCAAAATAAAATAAATTACAAACATACAAGACCGAAACTTACCATAATGACAAGCAATTTTTCGACTACAGCAATAAAGGGATGCTGGAGTCAATTCTATCTTCTCCTTGAAGAGCATTTCCTTTGAGCCTGCAATGGAAGCTCTTTATAGTATGGAGGGCAGAAATGAAATGATAAGATTTATTCCCGTAAAGAGTAAAGAGTTTCAAAATAATGAAGTAGCAACGTGAATGCTGAAAACGAAGTCCCTCTTTATAGGGACAAGAGAAAAGAATAAACAAAACAAAACATGGCTACCTATACACAATATGTGCAAGTTTCCCTCCTTGCAGGAGCCAAGTATAAAGGTAAGTTTTGGCTGTCATTATTCGGAACCATTGGGTGCTAATAATCTGGTCATTATTCGGACCCTCATATCACTATGGCATTTAATGTTCTCCCTCCAGAGCATGCTTGTTGTAATTATCCATATCCTTTCACACTGCCTTAGCAGTGTCAGGACCCAACTCCAAGGAGCTAGGAAAACCTCTGGATGGCAAGAAATGAAGGCAGGTAGAATATCAGTCCACCGTGCCTAATCTTGGGTGACATACCTAATCAGCAATACATTTTGTTTTGTTATAATTCCCTCATATTGGCTTAGCAGTGTCGGAACCCAGCACCAAGGAGCTGGAAAAACCTCTGGATCACAAAAAATGAAGACAAAGAGATGATGAGTCCACCATGCCTAATCTTGCATGGCATAATTAGCAAAACATATGACATACCAGTACTTGATCTTAAGCCAAACAATAGTTGCTTTAAAGCCTCTGTGGTATCTGCTCAATGAGAAAGACCAATGAGCCAATTTACTACAAGGTGGAGCACACCAAAAATGATATTCAAAATATGTAATGACATTCTGAAACATCTATCAAAGAATGTCTCTTATGCAAGGAAAACAATTTTGTTTATTTTTTATCCAGGAAAGGTTTCCTGACGATGAGTTGTGTGAAAATACTTTCCAAAATCTTTTGGAACTGAAATGTTCATTTTATAATGCAGTAAGAGGATTAAAAAAAAAAAAAAATTCTCTCCATCCAAACCTTTACCTCTCATTTTATAGTATAATACAGGATTATTCCAAAAGAATACAGCAAAATCAAGGCATTTTTTCATGTGTATAGAGCATTTTGGTGCACTGAATCAGTGGTTGTTTGATAGAGCAGCTCTCTAAGTTTGATTGGGTGTGCCAATTTCACAGCTGTCGCTATTTTAACTTTTGATTGCCACTGAATTTTGGGGAGAACAGTCATGTTGTTAAAGACAAGGTTGATGTTTCTCCACCTTCGGACAGGAGTTATGGATGACCTGAAAGATAGAACAACAGCTGGAATCAACACAGTGGGCCTTGACAGTGACATACTAAGTGTGTGTGTAAGGAATTCTCAAATTGCTTTATGTTGTCCCGCTACCGTTGATGCCCATATTGAACATTTGTAAAACATGAAGTAAAACTTCAATGTGTATACAAAACTCGTATTCATGCTGGAGTTTTGTAATGGTTTTTATTTTTGACACATCAGGTAATGGTGTTTAATTTTTTAATCACCCTGTATAAATTGCAGAGATTGGGTTAACAGGAGCAATCATTTCATAAGGGGAGGGAGATACACAAAAAAAAATTGAACAGTTCACTAACACCCTTTTCAAGACAATGTGGCCAAAATTCCTTTTCTTGTGGAGTGTTCTGCCAGAGGAGGGTGACTATGGCCCAGCCAGGTGCCTTGCAAGTAACGCTTGGAAGTTGTTTACTATGTTTTTACATTATGAAAACCTCTTTTAAAAACAATCCAATCTGCTTCACAACTGTTAAATAGGGAAGCTTCTTTCAGTGTTGATTAACCATTAGGACATCATTCTCTCAATTGAACTGAATTTGGGTATGTCAGCTAAAGCCTAAAATTAGGCTAATTGAGATGTCAGTATTAGTAACCACCAAAACAATTTAGCAAATTGCCGGGGGGGGGGGGGGGGTTTGCATTCATCTGGTGGCATCTGACCAATTATTAACAGTGTCCTAGTTATGTTGAGAAATTCTTATGCAGACAGATTTTTTGATAAAATAGAAATTTTTATTAGTGTAAGAAAAATATTGCTACTTTTTCCAGGCGAACAGTTCAGTGAGTGCAAGTCGCTGAATTTTGACAAGTTTCTTAATGGAAAGTATGAGTTGGTGCTGGAAACAAGTGCAATTGCAGAGCAGCTTCTCAGAATTCCACCAACAGAGGAATGCAAGACCCTTGGAAATTTTATCTCCAAAAATCTTTTGAAGATATCTAAAATTGATGCAGAGAGTACAGAGAACAGGTAATCATTTGATCATGTCTTTCTACACGTCTTTAAAAATTGTTTGCATATAAAAAATGTGAAAATTGTATTTTATTGAAGAAGACACAGATCCATAAGTGCTCAAGAAAACTTCAAGCAAATGAGAATTTGTAAGGGATATTTCTAGGATGGGTTTTCTGTTTGTTTGTTTGTTTGTTTGTTTGTTTGTATAAGTATGTTTGGGGAAAAGGGGTGGGGGTGTTTGTTTGGGTTTTTGTTGTTGTTGGGTTTGTTTGTTGGTTTGTCAAACAAAATAAAAAAAACAAGAACTTCCTTTTGAAAATATTATTTATATATGATAAATTATCTGCTTGCAGACTGACAGAACTTCTCATTCTTGGTGCCTCCTGCTTGCATTTGTTCATTCAGAACAATTGGCATGGTCCTCCTTCAGAGAAAAGCCCACTGTGTTTTTGCCATGTGCAATTCAAAGACCAAAGAGAGGTAACTACTAGTTAAGTAGTTCTGACAGAGGGGGAGTGGTTGAAATGTCTCTTCTTTTCTATGTTTCTATTTTTCAAATGGTCCTTTACAGGTCTGTACATTAACTGAAATGCTGTAGTTATACAATGACATGCAAAAGAAAGTTCAGGGTTTTAATCTTCCTCTACTGATCATAACTGGGAATTGATAATTATATATATCATATATCATCGCCCTGTGGTAAATTGGCTCGATTTAAATCTTGATTTTAGGCATATTCACGAGCCTTCAGATTTTGCTTCATCAAACTCCATGCATTGTCGATGGAGTTCATATCAGGGCTAACACTTGGCGATGGCAAAGTCTGTATATTGATGTTTTGGAGAAAGGCCTGCATAATTTTAGCACTATGTGGTGGAGCACATAAAAAGTTCAAAGTCATAATCAATGTCTTCAAAGAAAGGAACAACACAAATGGAAAGGATTTGCTCGATGTAATTCTCTGCTCGAAGTCGACCAGTCACTTTAATGAACGACGTTTCGTGACTGCCAAAAATGCCATGCCATATCCCCAGTTTTTGACAGTTTGAAAGTTTCTTTCATCATAACGCTCATTTTGACAACAATAGCATAGCTGGATTCTGTCAAATGAATCTATTTCAAAGGTTGCCTCTTCACTGAAAAGTATTTTTGACCATTGCTCTTGTGTCCAACGAATATGGACACGAGGCCAAGCCATACGTGCTAATTTCTTTTGCTCTGTCAAGAAAAGATGAATATACGGCCTACGTGCATTTAGACCTACGTGCTTAAGGTGGCATGTGATTGTCTGTTTGCTTACGCCATCGTTCTGACGTCAATGTTGCAGTTTTGAAAGGGTTGTCTTCATGCGCACGAATAATGTCAGCTTTCAGCAGGACGCCCAGATTTTGGTTAGTCTTTGGCTGTTCCATACTATTTGAACTTACTGAGCAGTTTGTAGACAGCTTTTTCAGGGACATGGAACACGTTTGCCCCATATAGGACTTTGCAACTCGTTTCAATGTGGCCAATAAGTCTATTTAGATTTTCTGTTGTTGACCGTGGTTTGTAAATAAGATTGTAAGAAAAGCTTGAAAATCATGTAGGTTGCTGGAAAGAAATAATCGTAAACTAAGAATAAGCTGACATCATAATGGTAAATTCCATTTAATTGAAGTGACAATTGGTATCCTTGATCAACTTCATAAAAACGCTTGGAAAACGTTTGTATGTTTCTTGTGTCTTACTTGCGACAGCTTAATTTTTAAGTCAAATTTCATATGAAATTACTTGTTACAAATTGCAGTGGTCAAACAAAAACTTCAGTAGTAAATGGATTGAACTTAAAACCTTTAAAATGATATCAAATACAGAAATATTCGCTTACTTATAAGAAAAACAACAGAGTGGGTAAACCCTGACCTTTCTTTTGGACACCACTGTATACCCTGGAATTAATCTTAATAATTTTGAGTGCTTTTAAATCGCCCTTCTTTCAGTTTGACAGCTGTGAAGAAAAGAAAAGGGATACTTTTTTTTCTTCTTTTTTTATTTGTCTCTTTGGGGTTGTTTTTTTTGGTGGGGGGGGGGGGGGGGGTCAACGTTTGCAATTCAAACATCCTTGGTGTTCTTGCTTTTCTTTGCTTTCCTTTTTTTTTTTTCATTATTATTTTATTAACAGGAAGTTTTATCTGAAGCATTGCAAGAACTTGGTATTGATGGAGCAGAATCTTACGAAAAGTCAAGACATGTCATATATCTTTACCTTGCCAGGTTGATTTTCCTTGAAGGAAGATCACTTTGTTCACAACTGCAGGTGGGATTTGTTTTGATTTGGTTTTTTGGGTTTTTTTTCTTTGTTTGTTTGTTTTTGTTTTTTGTTTGTTTTTATTTGTTTTGTTTTTGGGGGGGTTGCTTTTGGGTTTTTTAGGGGGTGGGGGTGTTTTGTTTTTTTTGTAGCTAAGGAAAATTTCTCCTTAAGCCTTGTACATTACAGGCTACATTTTACAAGATTTGTTGATGTCATAGGTAGCTATTAATTCTGACCTGTTCAATTTTCATTTCATGTAAAGTATATTAATCTATAAAAAAAAAGAATACAACATGGTTATGATGCAGAGAAATGTCATCATGGTTATTTTTAAACTGGATTGAAAATTCAAGGCCTGTCAAAGAGCCAAAATTCACATTCCCTTGCTTTGTCCACTGTAGTTTATAACAGTGATTTCCATTGATACATTTTATTTTCTCATCATCTTTAATTGCTTATATAAAGACAGGATGTGTTCATACTCTTTGTTCAGCGTGCGTAACAGGTGATTTGTTACAAGTTCATCGTCTACCAGGGGTATGGTGTTGTGGAGCGCTTAGAGCATTGTATTGTGATAAACGTCGATAGATGCTATATATATGTCATATATTACTGTCATGTTTTCAGACATGGGATTGGTGGTTGATGAGATGTTTGACCTTACAACAATCATTGTTACCAGAAAAATCACCCACCCTCAAGGCAACTGTAATGGAAATGATAGAGAATGGTAAGGCTGAGCACAGCTGACACTCATCATAAGGGAGCTGACAAAGGCAACAACATAGAGGCCAAGCAGCAACATTATTTCTGGCGAGCATCTTTGAGGGCAGAGCTGTTATCTTATCTTGATTTATAATTTTAATGAAGAATAGAAATAAATAATTGTCATTAGTTTTTTACATTCATGTATGAAATGCCTCAAGACTTATTTGTAGAAATGAGAGGGCATTGGTTACATAAGGAACTAAAGTCATGATTTTTATTCATCAAATTATATCTTTAATCTTAACATAGTTTTGCCTTTACTGTGTAATTCTGAGCTTGAAATAAGAGAGTCAACAAGGATCCTTCCTTCTTTTCAGTGTCAAAAAGGGAGCCACTGATGACCGATGATCTTTTGAGGTCTGTTGTCTTTAAATTAAACCTGTTAATTTCACGTACCAGTAGTTATTTATTGTGCTGCATATCATTCTTGTTTGTAACCCCTTTTATTATTTTCTTAAAAGTCTGACTTTTACTATATATTTTTTTACAATTGTTGTCTACAAGCACTGCTTTTAGGATGAGCTCTGATTTGAAAAATTGTAAAGAACTAAGGAAAGTATGATTGATTTTGTTCCCCAGGGACATTCAGATCTTGTTTTATGTGGAAGCAGGCTATGCATTTCAAGATTACTTTGAGTACAGGAAATCTGCAGACAGCTTTAAAACTGCCAAAAAAATCTCTGGTTTAAATATCTCTCTGACAGGTAAGCTTGTTGCTGGCAGTGCTCTTTGTTTTCTTTTTGTGTGATGGAAAATTTAACTTTTCTTTGATGTGTGCTTTCTATGACATTTGGGGACAGGTTTACTATTGTCTCATCTTTGGATATGTGTGTTTTTTTCTTTTGATTGGTGATGCATTTTATGTTGAAAATTGAGTGACTGATCTGATGATTTTAAGTTATGTTAGAAGTCATGTGTCAATTCAGCTCTACTTCTCTTTTAAAAAAACACTCAATTCATTTGATCTTAAAGTCAGACTTATAATTATCAATGTCCTTTGATCTCTCAATTCTTTAAAATTTTGCATCAAATCACTTTTGAAGGTGCCATGGGAAAGAGAACCCAGTTTCAGAGGGAAGATAAGGCACAGCTAGTTTTACAAGTAACAAGAGAAGAGGACCAAGATCCAGCAGATTGCATGTTCAATATACCTTCAGGGGTTCCAGAGGTAAACTATTTGAATCATTCATTGGGTTGAAGCATTTATTTTTAGATGCTTGCTTTTTTTTTTGCTTTTTCTTCTAAATATGAAGCATTGAGTTGATTTGAAAGCATTTTCTTAAAGTGATGTTCAACTTAGAATTGAGAGCAAATGAGAAGGAAGCTCATACTGTCATTCTAACATGACAGATTACGAATCTTTTTAATAATCTTAAACTTAATTTTTAGTAAATAGACTAAATAGTGACCAGGGCTACTTTTTGTTTTGATACGTGTTCATGCTGGGCAGCAAAGAGACCCTCTACTCCTGTCTGTCTGTCTTTAGCCTGCACATGCCAGGTTCCATTCCATCATTTCTTTTTCCATTGTTTTGATAATAATAACAGTAAATTACACTTAAATCACGCTTTTCCATTTCTGGATTATGCTCAAAGTGCGTTATAATAATAAAAACATTGAAATTACTCACATCTTACAACTTGCAACTGCATACAGTGTAGAAAAAATAAAACAAAAAAACATGTTGCATTACATCTTACACCAAATTGTTTTCAGTTATTCACATCTTTCTTTGGTATGGTTGAAACAAAGTTTATATTTTGAATCTTACAGGCAAGTATCAGTGGATAAATCCAGAAAGAGAAAAGTGTGTATTATGCAAAGCTTCTCAGGAGTGGTCAGGAAGCATTATTTGCCTGAAAAGGCCTTTTTTTTCCTTTATGAAATATTGAAGCACATATTGTTCCTATGAGCAGGTTCTGCCGCTGCATGACGACACAGTGTTGGAAGAGGTCAAGTTTACAGACGAGACAGTCAAGCCAACACTTCATCTCTCAGCCATTGAACACGCCCTTATACTTGGACTTATGTAAGTTAAGAGATTCAACCTGTTGGTTAAATTGTATGAATTTTAATTCAATTTAAAAAATTTTACCTCAACAGAATTTTCTAATATTTGACAGACAGGAAAATATGAGCAAAGAAGTAACGTTTTTTTAAACAAGATGATATATTCATTTCCAATTTATTAGATACAATGAAAAAGGAATGGATTTTAAAAAACACTCAACTAACTTGTATCTTGCCTTCCCTTCTCACCATTAATAGGGAAAGTTATCGCCGCAGTATGGCTCAAGAAAAGCTGACTACTGAAGAGGTTCTTACATATTTAGCTGTGAGTTTCAAAATAAAATTATCTATATGGGTGTGTTTAATCTTTTTTTTCATTTTGTCTGACTCCCCTCTCCCTCCCTCTCTCCCTCCCTCCCTCCCCCCACAAAAATAATGTTTTGAGTGTTGTTGGGACTCTACTTTTTGGTGAAGGGATTTTGACGCTCTTGGTGTTTATTTGTATGCATATGTTGTGTTGTTGTTTTTTTTCATTTATAATTTTGTGTGTTTTTATGTGGAGGAAGGAAATAGCTACAGTTCGTATAAATATTTTTCATGTTCAGATTGTTGACAATTTCTTTTTAAAAACATCTCATATTATATTATTGCATTAGGAATCTGAATAGCATTGTTCAGCAAAGCTTTTTTTTTTTCATGTTCAGTTGTGTTGTGGTCTTTTTGCTAGATTTACACCTCAAGGTACATCTTTATTGTTGTACTTTTTTTTCTCTCTCTCTCCCTGTAGTTCCTATTACACCATTCTACCAACTGGAACGTAACTACAATGGCACTTCATTTAAGATCTAAATTGGAAAAAGACAGCAGACGTCGGGCAGAGAGGTCCATGATGCAACTAGAGGTAATCCGTAAGACTGAATGTATATGACTTCATACTTCAAACTTCTTTGCCTATCATGATTTCAGTTGTCGGTGGTATTTTGTTTATTTGGTTCTACATTTTAGAAAAACTTTTTCCTTTCGAGGCAAGTCACAGTTTTTAGCACCAAGGTGCTCTGCACTCCTTTCGTATCAAATAATATCAAATTAATGAGCTTGATAGGTTGTAAGGAAGCTTTTAAATGACCTTTATTAAGTTGTTTTTTTATAGCAGAAGAAAAAGGGTTTCATAGCAATATCATCCAGAGGTTGATGTATCACAATTGAAACAAAGAGGAAACATATAACATATTATTTGCTCATGATTCTATCCTCACCCCAAGTAGTTTTATGGTAAAAGTCCTTCTGGTAGTCTCACAAGACAATCATACATGGTTTTGAATGATTAATATTGTGTTAAAATAAAATCATAACCATTACAGAGTGAGATTCCCATGGTTCATTACCTGTAGAATGGTGTAACAGATTGCATCTTATCTTATTATTCATTGGGTTTTTTTTTAAATTGAACTTACTCTAATTGTTCTCAATATAAAAGATTTTTTGCCAAAATAGGTTGGAACAGCCTGTTGTGTATCCATACCTCTCAACTGTCACAATTTTAGCACAATCATTACAATTTTACAGCACTGATTACGCCATTATGCTTTTGGAAATCTCTGGTTAGGGTCTCCCACTTTCTATAATCTTTATGAAAAAATTACAAAAAACAAAAAAAGAAAAGAAAAAATCCTCTTTCATCGCTGTGCAACGATAACATGATGTGTGCATGAGCGCGACCTTTTGCGGTTTCACTTCCCTTTTTTTTTTTTTTTTTTTACTTCCGGTCCCTGTTGGGTATTCCTTGTTTGTCAAATCGCATGTTCCCTTGCAAAGCTTTTTTTAAAATAAAATTTAGATTATTGTTTCTTTCACGTTCACTTTGGATTTGGATAGGTATTTTTTAAAGTTTCACAGCAAGTTTTTTGGTACAATAAAAAAAAGGTGGCACGCCTCTCATGTAACATTTCACACCAGTGCTGTTTGGTGCAATAAAAAGGCGAGATTAAAATTAAACAAAAAATACTGTGATCGTTTTTCATTATGCTTTCACCCAGCAATGCGTTGGTGCAATGTGTAGACAAATGATTTGCATTTTCCCAACTATTGTTTTTATTGGTTTTATCATCCCTGGCGCCTACTATAGTCAAGGTAAGGATTACTATTTTTAATGCCAGATTACTATTGTTTTGGTAATGGATTATTATTTTTGGAATTTCAATGTTGAGAGGTATGTATGTCATTTGTTTTGTTTATTGCCACAAGTAAAGGTAACTTGTGAACATTTTAAAGTTATTGCAGTTAATATTGTAGGATGAGATTTCAAGTGTATACTTTATAGATGACAGTCTTTTAAATGTCAAATACTCCTTATTCAGTAAATGGACAATTAATGTACTTAAGCTGACCATATTTGTACATTTTTCTCATCAAAGGATTGACATTTGAGAATGGGGCTCAAAGTATAATTAACATATTCCTGTTTTGGTCTCATTTGTGTAATACGATGAATGTCTTAATTTATTTTTTTTTTCATTCTGTTTGATATTTGAAATTTTCCATGATCAAATATGCAGATAATATGGTAGCATTATAGCAGTTACCTTTTATTTTCAGGTTTTGTCAAAGATGGTTTCCTCCTCTACATCCTCTACAGAGGTCTTTGTGAGAACACCAATATTCTTTGCCTCACATGTATCACCTTCTTGGATTGTCAAAGTAAACATGCACTTTTTTACTCTTTTGTATCCATGATTTATTGCTTATTCTTATCCAGCCTTTTTCATCCCCAAAGAAAAAAGGAGATGTAAGCAAGATTTTATCATAGTTTTGAGGACCTACTTCACGGTGCTTATTATCTGAAAGATGTGAAATATGGTGATTTGCATAAAAAACATTTAAAAAAAAATATTTATAGGTTTTGCCAGAGGTTTTTGGTCAATTTATTTTGTTAACGAATGGGATTTATTTGTTTGTGATGGATCATAAACTTTTTGTTCATTTGTAGAGAGATTACGCCGCATTACTGTTATCTCTTGGATTGTATGGTGAAGCTTTGGACATTTTTGAGAGCCTGGAGATGTGGGAGGATGTCATATCATGTTATCAAAGGCTGAAAAAGATTGAAAAGGTTTGTTTTTCATCCTATATCTAAAAATATGCCATTTTTACAAATCGCTTGCATTTTTCACTGCCTCAGGATTCTTCTGTTTTGGTACCTAGTTAGTGTGGATTTGTTGATCTAAGAAGTAAATAAACAAATTTATACCTTGATATATAACAGGAAAATGCTATTGAAATCAGATTGACTACATATTAATAGATGTTTGAAACAATAAGTAAACAAGATACTCCAATGGGGATTACAACAGAGAGTAATCAAAGAAGACAAGTGTTTCAGCCCTGTATTTATAAATGCTAAAACAAGACTTGGAGGAGATGCAAACACAAACCATATTCCAGTAATTGCTAAGATCCTGGTAAAACCACAAAAGGTGATGGATTCAAATAAAAGACAAATTTGCAGCTGAAAAACTTACAAATCCGGAAGTGGCCATGGCATTTGACATTTCGTCAAACCAGAAATGTAAATGAAATAAATATTGGCCTGTCCACTGGCAAACATGAAAGTGCTGCAGCCAAGGCAACCATGAGTGGAATAAATTATTCATGGGGTTTACACTGGATGCAACAGGAATCACCCACATCCATGGCAAACCATGATAAATCAGGGTTCAAACCAACAAATCAATTGCCTGAATTTCAATAACAGTTTTTATGCTGTTGCTATTGTACCATCATCAGGTTTTTTGGTACGCATATATGACAATAAACTAGCCTGTATTTGCAGCACATTTCATCAAAATAATAATAATAATATTAATAATAATAATAATAATTCTTTATTCATCCAAGCATGGAAATTTCTTTACAGACAATTCCTTTGTATGCCACACTGCTATGGACTGAACTTTATTGCATTACTTGTAACTCTCAGTATATTGAAGAGCTTTTTTCGCTATTACCCATTGGTTTGATTAACACATTGTCATTAGTCAGCAAAGATATTCTCATGCTAGTCTTTACGGAAACATAGCTTAACAGAGACATTGATAGTCACTGCAAACCACATAGCTTCACTTAAATGCTTAAAAATAAAATGACACACAGAAAGAGGAGGCGTTATCATTTCAGGTAAATGGTAAGAATAAAAAAGACTATCTCATGAAAACTATAATAAAGGGGAAAGAAGACGGTTGGAGATGAAGGGACAGTCTTTTTAGGTTGAGAATATGAGGCAGAAGATAAAGTAGACAAGAATGCAGGGGACAGACTGATGGTGATGGCTGCTGCATCACAAATAATGATGGATACAGGAAACAGACAGTTTGCAAGCAATGGAAGCAAATTAATTTTGTGGAAAGTGACTTTAATGTTGATATTTATGATTTATTTTTCCTATACATATTTTATCTAAATCTAATTCACACATTTATGTAACATATAATTTTACTTTTTTCCAAGCTATATTATTGAATTAGCAGTTGTTATGTCTTATGAGATTACTCTAATTACTGCTGCTGGTGACAAAACTTTTCGTATCTGGTGCAACATAAAAAAGAAATATAATTTTCATTTTATTTGCACAGGCAGAATCTCTGATCAGGGAACGTTTGGCGATAAAAGAGACACCAACATTGCTTTGCTTCTTGGGAGATGTTACTGGCAAAATTGAAGATTATCAAAGAGCCTGGGAACTTTCTGGACATCGAAACTCACGATCTCAGCGTTGCATGGGCTATCTTTATTTCAATATGCATGAGGTATATTAATTTCAAGTATATTTTATGTTTATGAAAATCAACTTGCAGATAAGTAGTGAATACTGAATTTGATTTGCAAGGGTTTTTTTCCCCGTAATTTTTTCATAGACCTTGGAGGATTATCCTGTCCTTCAAATTGAGGTCCAAGTAGGGATGCAGGAAGCACCTATATATATATATGTTTACCTACCTACGTAAAGTAAGAGAGATGAAGTGAAGCTTCCCAAGAAGGGGAGAGATTGGACGGAGGATGTTTGGGGGAAAACTAGGAAACAGCCTTTTTCCTATGCGGACAGAGACAAAGAAGTTCAACACAGAGGAAAAGACTGGCAAGAAAGGCATAACTAATAAAAGAGAGACTAGGAAAGATGAACCAACAAAGACGGCTTGAGGGTTTGAGAGAGGGGGAGGGGTAGTAGTGAGGGAAAACTAAGGAAAAGCAGGTTGGGATGAACTGAAGCCAATTGAAATCTGGTATTAATAGAGCGAAAAATGAACAACAAAACCAGAACTGTAACATTGAAAAGGTGGTTACCAATTTGGGGTCTGCTTCAATAGGATCATAGAGAGACCGGCTAACAGGCTGAAACTTTCCTGTTTTATCTCTGCCATCCTACTAGGTGGGCTCCTCTATGACCTTGTGTGTCGTGGGGCCCTAAAACCACCATTTAACAAAAGAAACATCCCATTTGGTCAAAAAGACAAGTGCTCTCAAGAATTAGTTAAAATTGCCCACTGCCAAAGATATCAAAATTGTTTGAGTGTTGCTACATTTTTTTATCTAATAGTCTTTACTTTATAAGTTATGTGTTGTTTGTTTGCTTGCTTTTTTCTTTCTTCTTTCTCCTAGTTTGGTTTTAGGTTCTGGTCTGAAAATAAAAATGTAGAATATGAAAAACCTCTTGTCATGACTAATTGATTGTCTTTGACTTGTGTAGCTGTTTTTTCTACTTGTGCATTGTGAGTGCTTCTGATACTTTTGATTTGAAACATGCGTTGCTTTTTTTTTTTTTTTTTTCTCTTCTTTAGTTTGGAAAAGCTATGGAGTGTTTTACCAAGTCCTTGGAAATAAACTCCCTGCAAGTGAGTACAGAATGCCTTTGATGAATGAAAGAAAGCTGAATGGCAGCTTGTTTCTTGAGGCACATTGCTACTCATCCGCCTCCTCACTCATCCATCTCTGGCTTTACATGTAAACTCCATGCTGGTGGCAATGTTGGAAACTGTCTGTCACAAATTATTAACGAGTCGACCTCTTGATCTTTTTTTCATAAATCTTTTAAAAATCTAATGGTGATGTTCATATTTAATGAAATATCAGCTGAGGATGTGTTTAATGTATAATGATCTTATGTTGGACGGAATTTCTTGTTATCAGATTCCACTTTGGTTTACCCACGGATGTGCTGCAATGGCTTGTGAGCAGTATGAAGTTGGGGCAAAGGCTTTCAGACGCTGTGTTCAGATTGACTATGATGTGAGTTTTGACTTGGTACACTGACTTGACTTTTCTTCTTCTTCTTGTTCCTGCATAGTCATGTGTCCAATCTAGTCTGTTGGAGAAACTTTGCAGTCTTCCGTCGGCCTTGTTCATCACCCAGTTTTTTGGTGGTGACGGGTGTGGGGTCAGGCCAAATTGTCCTCCCGAGTGCTTGTTTTGACCTTTCAACTTTTAACTTATGAAATTTTGTTTTGAAAATATGAAAATCGTTGCCAAGACGACAGCAGCCTTGCGGAAAAGCTCTGAAGAAGATAAAATGAACTCCTTTAAAATAATTTGATAGTAATCTGGCTCTTTATTTACTACCAAGTTGTAAAATAGATTTGTACGAATTCTTGTTGTAACTATTGTTGGTTATTGCCAGCAGCTGTTAATGTTAACATTTATGGATAGTTTTTGCTGACTGTCTGCTACCTGTGATAGTGAAAGCCTTGAGATGAATTCAGTGAGAAGATTTCTGAGATTTTATCTGTCTCTTTAAAATCCAAAATTACTATTGACGCATTTGAAAAATCTCTGTATTCATTTCCTTTTTTCGTTTGAAACTAATACTATAAATTTTGTATTTTGCTTTCCTCATTTATTTTGGGGGATCTTTTTGCCATTGTTCTAATTTGTTTTTCATAATTTGATACAGAACTTTGAAGCATGGAGTAATCTTTCAACTTGTTATGTCCGTCTCAAACAAAAGTAAGTATAAAGCACTAGTGCCTTTTTAGTTGTTTTTTTAGAATTCCCATTTTTAAAGATAAAAGTTTTCTTTCCAAAAGAAAAAAAAATTGAATGAGGAATGCTAAACTTGGTTAGTTGTTTGATTTTGTTGGGGTTTTTTTCAGGAGAAGATAATGTTCTGGTGGATCACTGTTTGCTCATTTTTTATTTCTGTAGTTTTTATCATTAATTAATGAGATGAGAAAGTTTTTCAAATTTGAAACTTTTAATGTTTTGATGCTCTTGGGATGGTTATGAGAGGCGAATTTGTTGACTAAGGTGTTTTTTCAATCTTTCCCCTACAGAGTCAAGGCCCACTCAATTCTTCAGGATGCCTTGAAGTGTAATTATGAGAATTGGAGATTGTGGGAGAACTCTTTGATTGTGAGTTTTTCCTGTATATATAATAAACACTTAAAACTTGCCTTAACTGAACTCATCTTCGCCAAATATTTTATATTCATTTTTTGTTTTGTTTTTTGTTGTTTTTTTTTTGGGGGGGGGGGGGGTGTCAAGAAACAATTATCATGATTTAATGAATACAAATAAACACCATTTCTTGATATGGTTTTGACAGCTTAGTTTTTTTATGCAAAGCTTCTTGAATTTGGAGAAGTAATATTCTGATATGACCTGGACAATTGTGAAGACAATAATTTGCCTTTTTTTGTTGTTGTTGTTGTTTTTGTTGCTTTTTTTTACCACAGTTTGTTTACTCTTACAATGAATTTTAAACTGTGTCTTAGATAAGTACAGATGTTGGGGAATTTGATGATGTTATCAGATCTTACCATCGACTCCTGGACTTGAAAGAGAAGTGGGTGGATGTTGAGGTAATATTTTAGATTTTCTTTGTAGATGAAATTGTATTACAATAAGTTTTTACACTTTATCAGCTCATTTTTCAAAGACAAAAATATGGCAGTCACTCTATTTGGTAATTTTGTTTTATTATCCATTTCCCTTCATACCACCTTAGCAGTGTCAAGACCCAGCTTTGGGAAAAACTCTGGATCACAAGAAATGAAGACAGGCAGATTATCTGTCTACCTTGCTATATTTAATAATAATAATAATAATAATTTATTACATTTTTACAGCACCTATCCACAGTCATGATCATACTGTAATTTTTTTACAGCACTATATCTATGGCAAACAACAAACATATAGCCATATATCATGATACAGTTTGCCTGGTAGGTGCGTTACAATTTTTATGTCCAGCAGAGGATCTATAAACAAAAATTGAATTTCATTCATGGACAGTAAAGATTGTTATTTTACTGATTATTAAATTTTAATCAACACCAGTATTTTTTTTTATTGTTTTTGTTAATTTGTTTGTTTTTTCTTCATGAATATTTATTTTAGAAGTAGCAGCAGCAAAGCACTATTAGTATGGTCATTATCTGTAATATTGTTATCATTACTAGAAAGGACCTGTTCTATGAGAAATCAGAATTTCTCAGCAGTGCAGAACTTCTCAACCAGTTGATTTCTCACCAGTCATCCAATCGAGCCTGCTTTCTTTTTATGTTCAGAATAAACTATAGATCTCTGTTTGTCAACTTCAAATGTTTATAAAATTGAATTTCAACTAAAATTGAACAGGTATTTTCAGCTTTTGATTTTAATTTTACATACACCTTTGGGATAAAAAAAACATAGCTGGCATTCTTTCAGGTCGTTTAAGGGTCTGTTTTGGGAGCCTTTGGTACTTAGGCAAACGGGTCATGTGACTTTACAATCATTATTACTACAGAAATTATATTTATTTCAATTTAAATGCTCTACTTTTTAACAATCTTTTGCTTATGGGTAAGTACCAGACAATAATACCAAAACCCTTTGTTGATTGTGGTAAACTGTGCTGCAGTTGATTCATTTCAGTACCAGCTCATGTTAACTCATGAAGGCTTTGTGTTCAAAAATTGAATAACTACTGAGATAAGCAGTAGTAGTAGACAAATCCTATTGCAATGTCCTCAAGTTTCAGTTTGCCTTTATGGGTCTTTTTTTCTTATGAAGTGAGATGTATGCTTGTGAACATTTTTCAGGTCTTGAATATTCTGACCAAGGCAGTAGTAGAAAAAATCCCAGGTGCCAACGGCATTCCAGCTGACCAACTTCACGGAGACTTGTTGAAGCTTTTCGGGAGAATCACCTCGAAAGTAAGCAGATTTCCATAATGATCGAGCATTTTCATGTCAAGATTCAGGAAATCAGAAATTGTACAAATCTTTTCCAAAGTCTGTGAGTTGTCCTTTTGATGAAATGTAGTTTACAGATTATATGAAAGAAGAACAACGTTGAGGACCACCTCAGGAATAAGAATTTTGAAAGACATTCAGGGCTGAAAGAAACTTTGTGTTTCGTTTTGTATTGTAAATGAGCTTTAGTTTTTTCAGCTTTACTTAAGTGACTAGGAGAAATAGAAAATTAAATCTTTTTGTATCAAAGTCACTCTTTCCAGGTGACTTCTGATTTTTCATCAGAGCTCCAGACTCTCTCAAATCAAGAACATCTGTTTTATTTTTCCCTTTGTTTTTGTTTTTCTTTTTTTTTTTAAATAGAAATTTTTATGGTCTCCCATTGCAGGTAACTGGAGAAGGGGAGATCTGGTCAAATTATGCAAAGCTTTCCATGATGAAAATTGAAAACAAAGAGCCAGACGTAGACAAGGTACAACTGGACTTACAATCTCGTCTCGCTGTCTGGTCTGGTCCACATTCTTTATTTTGCACAAGCATTTTTTGTCATTATTCAAGGCATCAAATATCTAATCATCAATTTTAGCATATTGTGTAGCCTACTGATCTTTGGAGTTAAGGTGATAAAAGTTACATAATTAAAAGAGTTATGTTTGCAAATTTTTTCAAAATATTTGAGTGTGGGAAGGTATGACCTAATTGTTGGAAGTAAAACAATTTGATAGACATTCATTGAATTTTTAACATTTTTTTCTATTTACAGGCACTGCAACACCTTCAAAAAGCGTATCGTTGTTTCAGTCAGAAGGCTGACTGGGAGAAAGATCTTGAATCATGCAAAAAGGTTGCAAATGAGGCAATCCATTTAAGCAAGTGTAAGATTTAGTATGAGATAGTTTACTTTTAAAATTTTCACCTGGGTTTCTTGATCAGGTAACTTTGAAACCGCTATTGAGGTTTACATCCGAACATTAGCTGTGAAAGGTGTCAAATACAGTTTTAGGTTTAGTCATTTTATGACGTTTCTGACACAAAAGAAGCCATGTAAGCACCTAAGAAAGGAAGACATGAAGCAGACTTAAATATTGGTGAGAGAAATTTACCCCTGCCCAAACTTGCAGCTTTACCTATAGTCCCGTGTTTTACTGAACTTCAGCAGAAATGGTAGTTGACATGCAATCAAAGATGATTTAAAAATAAAGTAATCAAAGGGTAGGAACTATGCCTCATTGAGATGAAGTGATATTTCATCCAGGATGAGGATATGTGGAGAGATAACAGATACAGAATGCTAAAGAAGGGCACCCCTCAAGGATCTGTCCTTGCACCTATACTTTTCAACAAACATTTATGAATAATATTTTAGAATCACAGTGTACTACCTGCAGGATGATTGCTGATTTATGCTCATGCCACAGCCTATTTGGTAAGAAAATCCAACCGTGAGTTAAGTAAAGCTAGTCAAAGAAGGCAGAGTGATAGCGGAGCCGAAGGAAGGCTTTGTACCACCAGCTTTGATGCGACTCGGTGTAGGAGCAGGCACAGAGACAGGATGTCACAGGTTTTCAATGCCTCATTCAAACAATAATGAAAAACAAATTGTATAAACTTTTATGAAGTGCCCAATCCCGTCGCAGCCCAGTGCTTTTGATGATACAGATGACATACAGGATCTGATACTGATAAAATTGATCAGCCTCTTGCACCAACTCAAAAAGTTTAAATAAAAAGAAACGGAAAAACGATTGAAGAAAACAAAACTTCTATTAAAAGTTAATGATGATAACTCTGTGTCATAATCTTCTTGATCATTGAGAACTGCTGCCAGTTCTATTATTTATGACTCAAGTCAAACATTATCAACAGAGTGAGGAATTTCTTGGGAAAATTGTTGTCTTTATAAACAAAAAATGATAATAATCATATCACTGTCAAAGAATGCCATTGATGAGGAACTTTGTCAGTTTATGTTAACTTTTACTTTTGGATTGCATCAGGAGTAGTTAAAGGCATTAATTGCCTACATGCTTGAAACATGCGATGCTGTGTAATGTTATGATATGTTATGCTGTGTTATGTTATGTTAATTGTTCAGGTATATAACAATAATGAATAGGGTTCAGACATTAAAACATTAATTCCACAAGTTAGATTAGAGCGTATGTGTCAGCCTTGCTGACTGCCCTGGCTAATTCCACAATCAGCCAAATAGAAAATCGGATTTAGGCTCTGATGGGTTTATAGGTAAAAAGTTGGGTTATAAGAAAAATATTTAAGCCAAATCTATATGAAAATGTGCCCCATGTTTTGAAATTTAATATGGATCAGATAACTAAAATCATCATACTTTAAACTTAGGCATTTGTGGGCTGAAGCCAAGGAAGCAGTGTTGTAGGCCATGCAAAATCTTACCATCATATTATTGTCAACCAATTTCAGTATATGTGAAGTCCTCTGCTGAGAAAAACCAACAGATTGCCATACAATTGTTGTCATCAGGGAAATTGAACCTCAAGGGAGCTTTGGTGAAAGTACAAGTGAGTGGTTTTTTATATATGTGTTACTTTCATGAGTTCATGTTTTTCAGGTATTATCTCTTATTGCATGGGTTAAGAGAAAACCTGCTTACTTCAAATGCTCTAAATGTTCTTTGGAAAATGTTAAACTTTAAGTAAGGGAAAGTAACCAATATCTAAACATACTGGCAAGTAAAAGAAAGAGGCAGTTTTGATATCCACACTTGATCTTAATGCTTGTAAATTTTGACTTGATGGGTAGAAATAAATGCCAGGATTGGTTTTAAAAGTTGGTCAAGATAAAATTTATAATGTGGTGTTTTTTCGATCACATGAGTTTTCTTTTTCTTTTTAACGTCTGTTCTCGTGTAAGTTGAAATCTAAACATTTTCACTTTCTTTTTCTTTTTTTCTTGTTTTATACCTGAACATGCGTTGTTTGAAAAGCTGGCACAGGACTTTGCTTTATTTCACTGGCTTTGTTATTCACAGTGCCTCGTTTAAGAAATGATCAAAGCCATGAAGCTCTTGTTATACTGCAAGCTAATACAATAGTTTCTAGAGCTTTCAACGTAAAGAAAGATACAATTCAAAAGCTGAGAGCAAGATAAAATAATGCATGTGGTTTTGCTCCTGATGCCTAGATATCTGATTGAACAAATGGTGCCACAACCCAGAAAGGCATCCTGATCAGAATCAGAGTTACACATATGAGAAATTGGTTCCAAACAGAAGCCCAAACTGCCAGAGAGTGGTGTGAAGTGTTTCCTTGTGGTTCTTGGATTCATTATATTAGAAGGGGCATTAATTTGAGTCTCATATATGCCTGGTGGAACATCATAATGATCCAAACTTTGAACTCTGTCTGCATTGAGCTGTTTTATAACAAATCAGGTGTTTGTAATGCATAATTATTATAACCTACCGGCAGTTGGTGGGTATCCCTATGAACTTCATGTGTCGTTTTGCCCTAGAATAACCAATAAACAAACTATTATATCCTCTGACTTTTGCTAAATTGATTCACTCAGATTGAGAGTGTGTATTTAAGTAAGGGACAGAACTTATTACATTGCAAGTAAATTAATTTTGTTAGGCATGGAAGTGGTGCTTACTGTTTCCTTCTTATTTATCTGCTGTAATTGGCGGAAGGTGGTGAAATCTGCATCCTGTACATACCCTGATGACCATCTTCTGGTCATGAGATTGAGTGAGTGAGTCATTGATTTTTATCTTTCATTTATAAACTTTTTGGCTACTTTTGTCTATTTTCCCTCCAGAAACAACACACAGACCCTGTTACCCAAGAACTTTCAGCAGAAGTCGCCGATCTATGTACCAAAATGAATTCTTCCTTGCAGGATATCACAGCGAGAATAGAGGCTCTGAAATCACAGTAGCCTGTTGTTAATGTTTCTCAATTACATTTGTCATAATTAAAGGTAGCATTTGTTTACAAGCAGGAATGAATTGTCCTTTTTGGTTTTGTGCATTTTTGTTACAAGAGAAGACAGAAAGATGGAACAATATTATAAAGGAGCAAAAATTAAGGGAAACTAAGGCCCGTTCACATAACTTTCCTGCTTTTCAACTGATCACATTATAAGCTCTTTTGATTGATTCATCCATTGAGAATGAGTATTTCTGTTGATGTATGTGTGTTTTTAAGATTCATTAGAAATAAATACTGGAAGAGGGGTTGGATTGAGTCTCAAATATGCCTGATGGAACATTGTTGTATGGATGTTCAATACATGTAATGTTTTGAAAAGTGAAGATGAAAATAAATGCTGTAAAGACCCTTGGATGTTTCTGTTTTCATTTTCTTCTAAGTGTTAGTATTGAAGACAAGAAAGAATTCAGAAATGAAACAATTACCGTTTCAATATATACATATCAGAAGGCTGCCTAATTGTTTTCAAGAAAATTGTTTATTTCAGAGAAAATGAGATCAATGAAGAAATGAGAAGATATGGTTGCCAGAGGTGGATTCAGAACTGAAATCCTTCAGACCAGAACACAAACAAAGCAATTCTCTGGACTCCATTCTACTGTGAAACCTTATTATTGCCATCCCCTTTAGCTTTCTTTTCACTGGGCCACAGAAAGATTTTTTAAATTAAAATTTCCAATCTTATGTCCGTCATTAGGTCTTTCTATTTCTAATGCCAACTTCACCCTGTAAAATTGTTGCTGGCGGGATAAGAAGGTTTAACTGTATTTAAGATACAAAATTTGGTGTCAAAACCTGCTGCAGAAATAACCAACTTTCCTTGCCAGTTGCTTTGTTTACTGCATTCTGGCCAAACCATGCATGGATTTACCTAATGCAAAGGTAAAAACAAATCCATTCAGTTGGGTGGTCTGTGGTCACCTCTGTATTGGCAAGGGCATCAAGGTGGAATTCCACCCAAAGAATATTTACTGATGCCAGACATTCAAACTTTAACTGAAATGCTCCACCCACCCCTACAAAAGATTTGGGAGCAAGTCAAGAAAGGGTGCCATTAGAAAGGATTATACTACCAAAGAAAGATGACTTAGCATTGTGTAATGACTGGACAGGCATTTGCTGTAGTCCATCACTGGGAAAGTAGGCCCACTGACGTTCATAATTTTAGGCTGAAAAAACACTGGGTGATGAGCAGACAGGCTTCCCAAGGACGTGTCATGCACAGGCCTCAGAGAAGAAATATATTTGTAGGTAGAAATTATGCAAAAGCTCCTGAGCTTCACTATCTTGTACAAGGAATGGACGACTCGACGTTTTGGATAACCTCTTTATCAACAGGACAACAAATGCGATACAAGGGAGGAGGGACGACTTCCTGTTTTTTTTCCTTTCTCTCTATGGCTTTGACTCACCGTGCCTATACTATTTTCTGTTTATTTTCATCTTTTTCCAGTGCCAGCTCCTCTTTTCTTCATATGCTAATACGCACACCATTTCAGAGCATACTCCCCACAAGTCGTTTGTCTTTCTGTGTTGTGTTTGTGTGTACTGTGTTGCCAAGAGAGAAGGGACAACCAAAACAGTGTTTGTTTACATTTGATCAGAGTGAATCGTTCCTATTTTTTTTTTTCAGCGGAAGTCACAGTCACTGTCAGTGACACTAGTTTATTGCTGAGCTTGAAACCACTTTTTTTTAGAGTGGCGGATGGCTCAGTTGGTAAGCCCGCTGTTCTGGCAGTGGCCAGGCAAATCGGTGCCGTGGCAGGTCCTGGGTTCGATTCCCTCCTCCGACAACTTCTTGTGTTTTTTTTCCCTTTCTCTATATGTCTTTGACTCACCACAACACTGTGCCTTTTCTATTTTCTGTTTATTTTCAACTCGGAAACCAGTGGGAATTGGTAGAGGTGTATGAAGGTAGCCTAGGGATGAGGTAGGGATTTGAGCAATTGATCCTATTGCTGCAATAAGGCCACCTGGTGTTCAAATGCAGCTAGCTTTGTGGTATGAATGTTAAGTGCACACATAGATAGTGGGGGGAGGGGGGGGGTGAACAAAAGAGAAATTACAACGATGAATGATAACAGCAGAGAGGTAAATTTACTGAACATAATGATGCCCTGTGGTAAATTGGCTCATTGGTCTTTATCAATGAGCAGATCCCACAAAGGTATCGGCAACGATTGTTTGGCTTCAGATCGAATTTATACCTCTTGTATTTCTAATAATGCCAAGCAAGATAAGTCATGATCCTCTGTCTGTCTTCATTTCTTGATATCCAGAGTTCCTCCCAGTTCCAAGGAGCACTGCTGTGAGGCGGCATGAAGGGATATGGATAACAAAACAAAACTAATGACAGTGAACAATCTGGACTCATAGAGAGAAAAAATACAGAATGTGTGTGTTGAAAAAGAATAGACAATGAGCTGAATTGTGAATGAACGGTCAAGGATAGTATAAAACATAAAAATGTCTCTTTGACACTTTTTCTTCTTCAAATATATCGACTGACTCAGTGGAACTAAGTATTACTGTCGATGCGGGCATAATTTAGACACACCAAGAGCAAGTTTTGTGGGTGCATCTCACAGTTTTCCTCGGCATTTGTTATGTTTACGTTGTTCATCACAAACTGACTGTGAATTGCTTGGATACTGTACATTGGGATTATGAACTGACTCAGTGGAACTGAGTATTACTGTCGATGCGGGCATAATTTAGACACACCAAGAGCAAGTTTTGTGGGTGCATCTCACAGTTTTCCTCAGCATTTGTTATGTTTACGTTATTCATCACAAACTGACTGTGAATTGCTTGGATAATGTACATTGGGATTGTGAACTCTTGTCCTCGACGACTCCACTCTGACGCAATTCACAGTCTGTGGTGAATAACGTTAACATCAAAAAGGCCTGAGGAAAACTGTGAGATGCACCCACTCTGATCGTGGGATACACCGAAGTCAATGAATAAAGTCAAGACTGGCCAGTGGTATCAACTATGACTCAGTTGTCACAAAAGAAAGTCTAAATGTTCATCAAGTCTTGTACCTGCATTATTTATTTCATCTCTATCCACAGGGAGAATAGGATAAGAGCTGGGACTGGAGACAAGATGCACAATGAATGAAAATGGTGTTGTCACGGTTCTCAGATGAGTTAAAGCCATAGAAAGGAAAGAAAGAAGTCGTACAGAATGGGAACCAAACCCAGGACCTGCCATGACACCCATCGCCTGGGCACTGCCATGACGGGAATCCTATTTACTGAGCTTTCCACCACCGACTCATCTCCTCGGCATTGTGTCTACACCATGGATAACTATAGGTAATTTAGTCCTCCGTGGTCAACACCATTTCCTTTTATTATCATATTTAGCCACATGATTTAGTTTCACTCCCTCAGCTAAACCGTCACCATTAGATTAAAAAGAAACCCCACCCCACACGTAGAGTCTAATAGGGTGGTTGCAGTGATATCCATATTAAATGCAATCACTGCAGCAGCCAAATCATTGTCACCACAAAGTCCTTCAAACGCGCATGACAAATACTGCTCATGCTGAATTATCTCCCTACACTATTAACTGTTGTACTGTAAAACAATTTACAATTTAACCATGATGACGATTTTGGAGGCTGCTGCTGCTGATGATGGTGATGATGACGACTACGATGATGATGATGATTGTTATATATTGCATTAACTATTAAAGAGGTCAGTGTCTATTCTATAAATAGATCATATGCAATAGAGCCCCAACCCAGGCCCCAGCATT